>JZLH01S0102219.1:13348-31510 GCA_001188425.1 Eucidaris tribuloides
CAGTTGGATTTGAATTCTTACAATTCGTCAAGTAAATATGATTAAAAAATGGTGCCTGAGTGACATGACAAATTTTGGATATGGGTGTCTGACCATTATCGGTTATGGTTGGATTTGTACCAAAGTAGTTCTCCAAGAGTACCATGAGTCCTACAACATGTGCATAAATAGAGTACCTATCTAACATATTAGTCACAATCACTCATTCCCTCTCTGTGGCAAATGGTCCCCCCCTTACATGCCGTGAGTGACACAACAAAATGTAAAAATCCCACATTAACATTAAATTACCCTTGTTCTAAATATCACTATGTTACAAGATACAATAAATTATTATGTTATTTTCATGGAAAACTATCATCTAAGATATCCAGTGTAAAAAAATATTGAAGCGTATTGATTTCTTGCAAGTTTTAATTTAACCCTCATCTCCACTTTTGTTTGAAACTGGCCATTTACCAAAAAAAAGCAACTTTGGGAGTGTAGACAACTTTAAACAGCTATAACTTTTCTACCAGGCATATAAAAAAACATCTTTACACTACTGCAGTCCCATGGAGGCTTTCAAACCTATTGATATCAACCCTTTGGGGACAACGGGCTTGTACAGAAGCCCAGTTATCTCACACCCGGAAATGATTTTCTTCATTTATTCAGGTCATATTGTGTACTGATACAGAGTCATTTGTAGGCAATATAATCTTAGTTTGGGTGAACAGATTAGAACATTTTCTGGGGTTCTGTTGAAGTCAGTCATCTCTGAATGTGTCATGTGCTGGGCTTCTGTACAAGCCCGTCGTCCCCAAGGGGTTAACATCTTGAAATTTATTTCCTTGCATTCAACACATTCAAGACATTGTCCTGATAATAAATGCCATACTCGCTTCATCGCTGGAATGGCAAAACTGTGTATCTCAATTTTTGGTGAAAATTAATTTTTGATGAAATCTTGCAGTTGGGAAGCCAGCTTTGTTCAGTCCAAATAGCAGAATTTAATTTTGACAGATGGGACCATTGTTGTTGGTTCAAACATCAATCCTCCCACTAGTAGCACTAATGAGACAGTTATTATTGGAAACCTCCTAAAATTTAATGTTTATGAGAAACATGGTTTTGTAATCCAACAAACAACTTATTTCCTAACGTTTCACAACTTTACCCTGTCGACAGTACCACACCACAGTAAAAAGATTAATTCATTTCATCAATTCTTTTAAAACCAAAAATCATCTCCTCATGTATATTACTTTCTCAGCAGACCTTAATTTGTTTATAATAACATTCATTGCACACCGCTTAAATCTTACGCATGCAATTAAAAAGTATTGCCACAACAAACAAAAAAATATTATCTTACCCATAACACAATACCATGAAAATTAGCCATGGGCCATACACCAACTTTTCAATATTGGTCCCATTTTGCAGGACAAAGTTTGTCAATGATTTTTGTGCTGGTAATTTTGTAACTACAGTAAACTTCATCTAAGTCGAATCACTGGGGACCACACAAATCGACTTTCAAGTCGAAATTCAAGTTAGTTTTGTATACAATTCTGTGTTAGAGATGAAGAAACATGTATAGGGCAATGGGTGCTGTCATAAATGAGAAAGGCAGAGAGGAAATGGGAAATGTATATCTTTATGGTCATGCTGACAGGCTGAGATCAAAAGGTCAACACATTAGGACCTTCAAGAATGACAGTTGTGGCCACTTTGACCTAGGCGAATGATTTAACACGTTTGCTCCCTTTGGGACTCGAAAATATGTTCGAGATAGGCGATATTCGATTAAGAAAACTGACTTAGAAGAAAAAACTTCCCATTGAAAAAGCACAGAACAAATTGGGACTGTCAAAAATACCTGACATAGTCAATAATTCGACTTGTGCGACATTGAGTTATGCGAAATCATCTGCACATATGTCTGTTGTACAGCGTGTCCCAGAAAAAAATGTCCCTCTCATAGGTTGGTTAGTTCGTTCCCATCATGACTGACAGCTTGTGACTCCTGTGATGCTGTGCCATGTCTGACGATCCTGAACTAGGACGTAGATCCTGTCAGTGGACAGTCCGGTTGTGGTTTTTATCTAGTCGAATCATCTACTTTTTGGTCTTCCTTGTTTGCGTTTTCCTTCAATCTTGCCTTGCAAGAGAACCTTTTCCAGGTTGAGACCGCTCCGTCTAGTAATATGGCCAAAATACCTCAGCATTCGACAGTATATTGATTGCAGGAGGCGCTTTCCACATACACCACAGAATAATTACTACAATCAAGTTGTATACTCAATAGACTTTCCAAATTTAAAAAGCCCACTTTATTTTGTAATTCCTGTGAAAATTTCAAAGGTCTCGCTTCATTGGTTTTGAAAACGCAGGCTCTTTTCTAAGAGCAGTGCTTTCCAGCCCATTCCAAGTTTTATGAAAAGAAAGGCATTATACGTAATTCCATGCTTCACTTGAATTATCTCAACGACTGTTCATTCACTTTTTTAAATGAAAACTAATCAAAGTTCTGTCCACTGGTCATGTTTGCTTTCACAGGGTGTGTTCCACTTATTGTTTTTCCTTCCATGTCCAGCTTGTAAACTTTTATTGTTCTCCTATATGACCTTCTACCTGATTTCCATTCAGGTTGATGCATTGATGTAGTATTGCAAACTTGGAATGAACTGAAAAGCACTGCTGTTACATAATAGACTGTGTATTCAAAACCAATGAAGCGAGACCAATGAAATTTTCACAAAAGTTAAAAATAAAACGGGCTTTCAAAATCTGAACACTATATATAGAATAATACTTGAGTTTGGATTTAATTTAGCAGTTTATCAGAGGGACATTATTTTGGGGACACGTTGTATACATTTTGGTACAATAACATTTATCAAGCAGTAGCTGAAACATTTAGAAAACTAATTTTGCTTAATATTCCAATTGCAGTTACATTCATGAGATTATATATAGTTGGTACAGGCACAATACATGTAATTGGTGAGAGCTATAAATTGGGAATCTTTGAACAAAGTCATGTATCCTCCATTATTTGTTGCAGCATAATCTCCTGAGCAATTTGATATCACTTACTGTACACTAAATCACACCCAGCCTTCTGTGGTCTTATCTACAAAAAACATTGGAAAGTGTATTTTAAAAGGGACCGACATCACCAAAAGCTATCATTTTCCCTATTTTTAACATTGTTTCATAGACTTTTCTACCATTTTATATGTTTTCCATGATGACAATTCACACATAGTTCCCAAATTGCACAACTTAGGGTTAAAGTGAAGTGTATGTTGAGTATCTGATCTGGCCCATGGACTAAGTTTCCTCATGATGTTTCATCAATATGTTTCACCAAAAGGTATTTTCCTATTAAAACTTCTAGCTTTTCAAGTATATAAACAACACTTGGTAATAAAATCTTCATAACTTCAATACTTATGCTTACTGTTTTTATTACAAAATAACATCTTATGTCTGGAAAACTGTGATCATAAATCGTCGACTGGTTTTGTCTTCTTGGATGTCGATTTCTTCTTGGGCTTTTGGACGACCTTTCTTCGTCTCGTTTTGAGGATGTTGTAGGCCCTGTAGTGGGTGTAGCGTCTCGTGCAGAGGGGAACATAGAACGCTCGGCACAACCTGTATGACCTACTTTGATATCGGGAAGAGAAAGAGTAGATAAAAATGACAAGAAACATAAACGTTTAACTCACACATAGTACTTTGACAAAATAGCAAAAGAAAATGTATAATCAGTGTACATTATCATATTCTGCATAATACAAATGTATACAAATTATGCCAAAATCCATTGACATTTTTAGCAAAAACACACAGATGTACACAAATTTATATCAAATAGTATAAAGCTGCAATCCCATTTATTTGTAAAGATATATGAACTATCACAATGTAGCTTTTGAATTACAAATGATATTGTAACACAGGTACCAGACCTGTCAATAAAGCGAACTGAATTCTGATCTTTAACTCTTAACATGCCGACGTCGCAAATATGCACCACACAATACATACAATGTCTACAGAGCTGCAATTTCCATGGCACGTTAAGAGTTAAAGAGAAATCCCATGCTGATAGCAATGGTGAAAGTTTGAGTAAAATCAGGCAAATATCAATAAATTTATTTAATTCTGAATATCATTACAAATCGGCTACACTGAATTGCAGTATACCAGCACCCCTCCATTTGTTTTATACGCAAAAGTGTTAATAAATGTTCACTTTCTCTGAAGAAACATTTTCTTCATCTCTGTACACTGGTGTCAGATTAACACCCAAATTATAATGATCGTGGTACAGAGAGGCTTATATTGATAAATTTGTGTATGTTTGTTTTCAACCCCCAATTAATTTGGCTTTTTCGATTCTGACTCCCCAAATGATTTACACCACTGTCTCTGTATTCCAAGTATGTTCAAACTTACATATTTTAACGTGATTTCTCATGTGAAGGAAATGTGTCCAGACATTAACATTCCAGAAAATGAAAGTTTAGTGACATTTTGTGTACAAAACAATGGAAGATTGCTCACAGTGAATGTCATGGCATTGTCAAACTTGTTATGATCTGTGGAATGGTCTGATTTTGCTCAAACTTTCACACATGTGTTTCCCTGATTTTTCATGGGAACCCATCAGTGAAACATTCACGAAAATAACAGTTAGTGATATTTTGTGTACAAAAGAAAGTCAGAATTTTGCTCACTTTGCATGTGACAGCATTGCCAAGTTTGAAATAATGTTTGGAATTTTCTGATTTTTCTCAAACTTTCACTAATGTGATTCCATGATTTTTCTGATTTCATTCAAAGCAACTATTAGCTTGGAATTCCCCCTTAATGGTAAATAACATGATTAGGGGTAGTCCTCCACTTCGGCTGAAACTATTCTAGAATCAAGTAATTTAACTATGCAAGGATTCTGTGGTGAAAATCTTGTGGTCAAACATTGACTCATTCTAAAATAACTAATGTCAATATACCTCGTGGCAGGCAAATCTGTTGTGTATCTTTCTATGGGATTTTTTTCTGTCGGGACCTCGAGAAATAAAATGCTGGTATGTTTATGCTTGATTCTCGTTAAGTAAAGAAATTAAAGACAATCTTTCCAGCTGGGAGATCAACTGCAGCTGGTGTATAGTTGGTATATGTTTCAACTCATTTGGTTCTTGAAATGTTTTTAAGCATTACCAATCATGTCATTAACTTTTAATGAAACTGTTAATGAATCTATACAAAAAAATAATTAGGATGATGATAACTAACAAACACAACCTAAGAATTTGAAATTTACCTCACTGTATCCATAAAACGTGCATTTGCCACAACCTGCCATTCATCTTTCTGCACTGAATACCTCGGTTCCCGTGGTGATCCCTCAGGCAAATCCAAATCAACCAGATAGTGGCATTTGGTGATGTCAACCTGCAATAACACAAATCATACAAATACTAATGGCTACAGAAGGAGCGGAAAGGATAATTTGAATTCTCTTCTGAAAGAATGAGAGCTTACAGACACACACAGAAAAATCTTACCCATTTCTAAGGATCATTTAACAGAAAATATTGGAGCCATGTCAAATATAGTTTGTTTTGTGGTTAATTTAATATCAATTTTACTTTGTTCTGTTTTGCTACACTATTTTGTTTTGTTTAAGTTATTAACCCATTTCTGATGGTTTACACTACAGATTTTTTGTGTGTTTTTTTTAAAGGAATTTTACTCAAATATAATGGATCCATATAAGAACTTTTTGTACAAGAACCATCCTTTATGATAAGTCTTTGAAACACTTACCTACTTTACATGTGTGGCAGATCATTTAACAGAAAATATTGGAGCCATGTCAAATATAGTTTGTTTTGTGGTTAATTTAATATCAATTTTACTTTGTTCTGTTTTGCTACACTATTTTGTTTTGTTTAAGTTATTAACCCATTTCTGATGGTTTACACTACGGATTTTTTTTGTGTTTTTTTAAAGGAATTTTACTCAAATATAATGGATCCATATAAGAATTTTTTGTACAAGAACCATCCTTTATAATAAGTCTTTGAAACACTTACCTACTTTACATGTGTGGCACATTCCCATATGCATCCAATTCATGGGAATGACAGTCAATTAACAGATGGCCTTATGAATATCATTGTGTATCTTTTGGATAACTTTTATATCATTGTGTATCTGTTGGATAACTTTTATAACATCATGGACTGAAAGGGCTTTACTTACATATCTGGAGGGTTCCTCCTTATTAAGGTCATTCATGTCTGTAGGAATGATTTGTGTTGCATCAGGACCAGAGGCATACTGCTTGGGTAGTTGACCTCTGAACTCCGACTCTATGAACTGTAACCTCCAGCTGAAGATGTGAAGGAAAAAAAAACTTACATTACTTTGAACTTAACTCATCTCTTAATTTAGCTCTGGTAGTAATTAGTTTGTATACATTTATTTTGAATTTGAATTTGTACTTTGTTAAGTGCTATACAAGCGTGATTTTTTTTATCATTATTATCATTGTCATTATCATTATTAAATTATTATTATTATTATTATTATTATTATTATTATTATTATTATTATCATTATTACTATCATTCATCATCATCATCATCATCATTATTATTATTATTATTCATTATTACTATCATTCATCATCATCATCATCATCATTATTATTATTACTACTACTACTATAATTTTCATCTCTAGAGATTAGTGAAAAACTGAAGTTTAAGGTGTTTCTCTAGAAAAATAATGTATTTAACCCATTGACTACGGGAACCGGATGTGCCCTGTGTTAACTCTATGGGATTTTCAGAATCTCGGAGGCAACGGGTTAATATTATATTTGTGTTATAACTTGTCAATAGCACAGGAAATATGCTGCAATAGATTATGAATAAGAAAGTGTGATGTCTAAGTTTGTAGCTTCCACATCTTTACTGTTTTGCACTCAATTATTGGGAGAGATTTTTTTGTTTACACAAAACAATTCTGGAACTTCATGCTATTCCACATTTGTGGGAAACTGATATAAAAAACTTCAAGAATCCTGAAATCAAAATGCCCAAAAATCTACTCAACACATACCTAAAATATAGCATTTATGATGTCTACTATGTGTATGTTATTACTGGAAGAATGAATGAATATCGTGAATTCAGGATACACAAAGCAACTACTGTATACGAGGTGTGACAAAACAGAAACGAAACTGTGACAACCATGTCCATGATGCAATGTCAATCAACTCACCGCCCATGTGTTGCCTAACATCTCATCAACATTCTGCCATAATATTGTTGTAGGTGCCTTTACACTTGCACGAATTTTGATTCCGCACCACCCCGCACAATGGCGTACCTAGGCGTGCCATTCTGTGGTATGCAGCTCAGTCAACTCTCTAATCCTTGTGATTGTAACCGGTGTGATGGTCTAGAGGTTGGAGCGTCCGCCTCATGTCCAGAAGGTTGCGGGTTGGAGCCCCGGCCGGGTCATACCACAAACTTTTTAAAAAGTTTAAAATTTTGTCAAGAACGGCCACGCACTTTTTTACTAGCCGCGCACTGTCACGAATGTTACAAGCGTTTCCCTCATTGGCACGTTACGATGAGTGCCATGGCGTAAACCGTTTTGCGTGCAAGTGTAAAGGCACCTTAACTCACGCTGTGCCCCTTCCTCGGGCTGTGGAGTGGCACGCCCCTGCTTCGCCCCTTTATGATGCGTGAAGTGGCACAAACATGGAGCAGGGAATCAATCTGAAGTTCATGGGTCAGTTGGGCAGAGGCTGCACAGGTGTCTCAAGCTTGTCCACTAGTCTTATGGCAAAGATCCTGCCCATGACATCTCCTTTTCGGTTTGGCTCCCTCTCAACTGAACCAAGAACTTCAGTTTGATTCCCCGCTCCATGTTTGTGTAAACACTAGTATCATGACGGGGCGTAGTTAGGGCGTGTCACTTAACAGCCAGAGGAAGGGCCACAGCATGAGATAGGTAAACGATATTATAGCAGAAAGTTGATAAGATGTTGGGCAACACAGTGATATGGGCGGTGGGTTGATTGACATTGCGTCATGGGCGTGGCTGTCACAGTTTCATTTCTTATTTGTCACACCTCGTATGATTGTGTTTCAAATTTCCATAAAGATTATTTCATAGCACATGATGCACATAGTTGCTATGAAGTTCTTATGGATGGATGGATGGATGGGTTGATGGATGATTGATTGATTGATTGATTGATTGATTGATTGATTGATTGATTGATTGAGCAATTGAGCAATTGATTGATTGATTGAGTGATTGTTTAATTTGCAGATTTTTTTATCTATTTACATATTTATCTATTGGTTAATTTAATTTTATGATTGCATAGTTCATCTATTTTCTGTATTACTCATTCTACACTGTTGCTTTATCTTTAGACACTGTAATGCAGTGACATGACATATGGCTTGGCAACAATTGCTGGGCAATGATATCTCCACAGACAAATAGAGTTTTGGTTCAGCTCAGGATGAGAATTAAAGACACAGGCTAACATTGTGAAGCTCCAAATTGAAAAATTGTCAAACTTTGCTATCTGAGCTACAAAGTATATAGGTTTTTCTTTTGTTTTTTTTTACAATATTTGACAGTGATTGTAAAATCTAACATCCTTGAAAATAAGACAAACTACCAATTATTGAACTCAATGCAGCTGCATAAACAAGTAAATAAAATTAAATGAAATGACCTGGATTACATGCTTGTTGTAATAACCATGAAAAGGAGAGATACAAGTACACTGAGAAGTGAGAATAACTATGACTTTACAGAGAAAACTTAATTTCTAAACCTGATAAAAGAATATTCTCTCATTAAATTTCAATTCAAACTTGCAGACACTCTTCCAAATCACCTCAAAAGATAGCAAAATATTGCTACTTTAAAGTGATAGGCTAACATTGTGGAGCTTCAATTTAAAAAATTGTCAAAACTTTGATATCTGAGCTACATAGTAGTGTTCAAATGGACAAATAAACACCCTAGAATACAAAAGTTTGGAAAGTTGCACTGCCAATGGCAAGCTCTGCATGAATAAACAAATAGTACTCGGGCCGAGTACAAAATAGCCTAGATCTACACACAGTAAGTCTACGAGAGGAACTGGGCAGGAGAATCCGGTCAACTTATGATTTTCACTTTTTTAAAGCACTAAATGATCATTTTGAAATACAATTTTTTCAGGGCTTCATTTTTAGACTTTATCAAAGACACATGGAGCATGGAGGATTATGGAGCTCACATTTTTTAAACTGTGGTCATTGTTAGCCTGTGGCTTTAAATTTAACCCTAATCAGGCTGGGCTTTTTTGGCTATGCTATATCTGGGGGGGGGGGGTCGTGATTCCGCCCCCCCTGAGATCTCGGCCGTCGATCGCGCCGAAAATCGGCACGCACGTTACCCATCACGTAATCTACAAGACAGTATAGTTAATTAACCGGAATTAATTTCATATTCATTAATTATGCTAATTTATGCATAAAATCATAATTAAGCTGTAAATCACTAATTAAAGCTCCAAAAATGCTAATTTTGGGGTCTGGACACTCTTTTTAGCGTTCTTAGCAAGTTTACTTGAAAAAAATCCGGAATCAAAATTGATTTCCTATGTATTTTATTGTTTTTTCAAATTTCTTATGTATTTCTTTGTTTTTTCAACCTTTTGTTTTCTATTGTTTTTTCGATGAAATTTGTCTGGGACACTTTTGCGATCATAAACAGCACAAAATTAATTAATTTCAATCAATAAAAGTAAAAATAATCATACATTTATGAATTTTGGCTGAAAACACAATTTGTATTGAAATTGTACACAAAATCACATTTTTGAGCGATTTTTGGGGTGACATGCAAGTACAAAATGTTACGTAACTTCGGAACCGCGTACCCGGACGTCGCCGTGGCAACTGCTTCGCGCATCGCAGACATATTGCGCGAAACGTCTAGGGGGCGGATTCCGCGCCCCCCCCCCAGCCTTTTTAGGGTTAAGGTTAGCTTCAGGGTTAGGGTCAGGGTCAAGGGCAAGGTCAGGATTAGAGTCAAGTTCAACATTAGTATTTGCAGTGTTAGAGTCAAGTCCACAAGTTCTGAGTCTGGGTTCACAGTTCAATAAAACCTTGCCATTCATTTTCCACTGGGACTCGACACCGAGTCCAATTCCACTACAAACTGGACTTGACTACAACTGTATAACGAGTATTTGGGTAATTCCATAAATAAGGGATCCAGGTTTTTACATTTTTGGTGTCCCACGTACATGGGGGAACCCACATGTTTTATGTGGCTCTGAATAAAGATGCAAATGGTGGAGTAAGATTTCAAGGTGACTCTAAACATTATATTGCATCATCATGCTTATAATCACCTTTAAACTCAATTCACTATTTGTATTGTTTCTCAGAGCCAATAAAAATTGTGGGTTCCCGATGTAAGCGGGACACCAAAAATGTCACAAAGTGGGTCCCTAAGTTCGTCGGTGACATTACGTACTGGCAAATCTTGTATATCAAACATATGTAACATTCGCCGGTAAGTGAAATCACAGACGAATTGTTTCCGGAGGATATATCATGCATTCTGCCATGCGTTGAATTCTCTGTTCACTCACTTGTCAGGGAGAAAGAAACTGCTAGGGAAGCGGTACCACTCCTTCCCCACACAGACGTTAACGGCCTTGTCCGGACTCAGTGTGTGGATCTCTGGATCATTGGCTATCGCTGCCAGCTTGGGATACACATCTAGGGGAGCGTGGTAGGCTGCAACAACAAATAAAGCATTCCACTGAATATGAATTTGGAAGGTACTTAGTTAAAGATTTGGTTCAGAATTTGCAAGACCATCACTTCTCTTCATTATCATAACCAAACATTAGTTTACTTACAAATGGTGTGTTGAAAGTTTGAGATCCATATGTCAAGAAATTGTTTTATGAGAAAATGTAGTTTAACTATATGGCTACCAGAGTATTGTTCTTTCCGTGAGTATAAATTTTGCTCAAATTGCAGAACACAGTTATATGTACGTTCACATGACTAGCTAAGTGCAGCAGTCGATGGTTGACTACGACTACACTGATACGGTCAAGCGGCTGAACTCTGCATGACCTTTGGCTAATGGAACTAATGAACAGCTCGTACACAGGCCGTCGCTGTGCAAACTTTTAAGTTTAGCCATCTAGATTTTCACCAAAACTACGCATTCTACCCAAAAGTTCTATTAGAGGTGTTTATTGATACTAAATCTTCACACTGCGAATAATTTAAGCTGATTTCATTATGTTGCCATTTTTTGCGGTGCAAATCCTGAACTCAATCTTTAAGGGTCTATTCTACAACACAAGATAATAATAACTAAGGCTTTATTATTTCAGTTTCTTCCAAACCAGTTAATCTACAATGAAAAACAGGCAGTTTCGGTAAACCTTCAAACAAAATTTGAAACCTCTTTTCTTTAGACAAACCATTGCTTCCTGGCCAAATATTTTCATAACACTTGCGAATACTAAAGAGTGATCACAATTCTGAATCAAAATGGCAAAATATGGTTAGCTGAAACCTAAAAAATCAAAATGGTTTCAAATAACAATAACAACTAGTCTTCAAATAAATAAAATTGCTTTGTTGTGCTGCAATAGCATGCAGACTGCAAGAAGAAACAAAACCAGACTGTATTTTTATCAGACAACCATGTTTTATGCCTCCCAATCCAATGGTCACAGGCAATATGTTTGGGGCTTTTGGTCCATCTGTCCATCCGTTACTAGGATCATATATTTACAGGTCAATGACCACACCACGCCATACCATACCTGTAACTTTTATATTTAAAAATATTTACAGCAATATACAGCAGATGATCTGTTTCTTGGCATATGCACACAAGACAAAATACAGCACTGCATTTGCTGTTTGATTAATTTATATTTCTAACTGACCCACATACCATTGTTTACTTTGAACACCTGCCTTGTCCTCTGAATACAAACTAAAGTGACCTAAATATTTCGTTTGAATGACTTTATTTTTTATCAGTTACTGAAGTAAAAGAGCAGTGTGTTTACCATAAAATAGAAGACCACTTCGCAGGAGCGAAAGCGTCGCAAAAAGGAAGGCGAATGCAATTGCTAGATAGTTTGAGGAATATGTGTAGTGCTGGGGTAGATGGGAGGTAAACAGCCTGTGGTACAATTTCTACAGAGAAATAAAAGAGAAAACAAAGTAAGTCAGTGAGAGAGGTGGGGAGTGGTGATTTATATGTCCTGGCTGAAAGTGTACATTTGGTGTGGGGTGGCAATAATTTCTAAACTGTCTGTTAAAAACACAACTGTCAAAGTTTTCAAATAGTTTCTTTATTCAACTGGCTTAAAGATTGTGCCAGGGATTTGCAGTCCATTACTTCCCTTCATTAAGTCATTATCAATACAAACTGGTAGTTTACGTTGTGTTGAAAGTTTGAGATCCATACGTCATGAATTTATTGTTTTGTATAAGAAAAACTAATAACGACATGTTACAAGAATGTCGTTCTTTCCGTGAGTTTAAATTTTGCTCAAATTGCAAATCGCGGTTGTGTACCGTCGCAAGACCAGCGGAGCGCACTGATTGGTTAAACGGCTAACCTCCGCGCGACCTTCGGCTAACGGCTGATTGGACAATTTTGGAACGGCACGTGCACGTTTGACGTCACAGATTTTTTGAAGAGGCTTCTGAGTCATTTGAAAAAGGATGAAGTTTAACCGTCCAGGTTTTCACCAAAGCTCAATATTTTACCCCAAGTCTCTATGATTTCATTCATTTAGATGTTTTTTGACATGCAAATCAAATTCAGTAATCAGCCGTCCTCATTTGGGGATAAAACTATTCTAGAATCAAGAGGTCAAGCCATTCACAAAAGGAAAACACAATGTGACCAGGGAGAATCCGGGAGAATTGTGATTATAAAATACCTCAGAAGCATGATTTGAATGTTGCAATTGAATTAGCAATCGTGATTCTAGTTTGCTTTCACACAGATAAAATACCATAATTAGAATGATCAGCAATTGCGATTACGTTTTGGCCACAGTGTGAAAATGCTCTTAGCAACATGTGAAAAGACATGTTTATAAAATACTCTCCAGCAATATGCCAATAAAAATTATTTTGTTCAAATGCCACCATCTCACAGAAGGACCAAACATGTAGATATTCTTGAAGTATAAAGCTAACTGATGTGTTTATGTGACTGCATATAAAATCAAATAAATTATTTAGGTTAATATGTGAATTACTAGTAAGTTTAGAAAGAATTACCTGAACAGCTGATATTGACACACCTCCACCCAAACAAATCAGAGGATAGACGGGGAAAAGAAATCTCTCCTCCTGTAAATTGTAAAAAAAAAAAATTGTAACAGAGTTACCTGTGGTAGGCACTTGTTGGAAAAAAGTTTAAATTTGTTTGTTTACAATTTTTAATTATTACTTGTAGAAGTAATAGTAATAGTAGTAGTAGTAGTAGTAGTAGTAGTAGTAGTAGTAGTAGTAGTAGTAGTAGTTGTTGTTGTTGTTGTATTATTATATTACAAATATAGTACTTAATTTGTGTATTTAGCATGTGGAATTACCATACGCATGTTAAGCATACATCACAAAGAATGGATTCAACACATCTTCACAGCTCGAATATACATGTACAGTGTACTCTCATTATGAGGAACACGGACATGATAAAATCTTGTTATGACAAAGAAATTTTTCTGGTCCCAAACTTAAATTTTCTTTGCAGTGAACTTTTTCTATAACCTTGATATAACATAACTTTGATACAATGAAGGAGTCTTCCTGGTCCCTAGGAGTTGGTTTATAACAAGAACCTGCTGTACAAGTAGTGATCTTGTGAGAATTTACACAGATCTTCAACAATACAGAAATTGTAAAAATGCTTTTCATTTTTTAAAGGTTCATACAAAAGCTTCTGAATGAAAAGTGTATACTCATCTATTTCCCATTGCTTTCATTTTGAGAGATAAACTGTAAAACACTGCAAGTGTTTTTCACATAAATTATGCAGTTATCAACATTGTTGGTGACATAATTTTTCATACAATGGTTTGTAAACAGGAAGGTATTGCAATGTACAAGAAACAGGTGTTTGCCTGGCTCTGATTAGAAAACAGCCCTAGCAACAAAAGTTGTTAATTTTTAATCAGACAGGCATTTGAAATGTCCTTGAAACAGGTGTTCAACACAATTAAACTTGTGGTGTGCTAAATTTAGCAGCTTCTTTGTAAACAGACAGGAATTTGTAATGTACACTCAACAGGTGTCTTAGAATATTAGAATGGCAGTGACCTATATTTAGCAGCACCATTTACTGACTTGTAAACACACAGGCATTTGCAATGTACGATGAACAGGGGACAAATTAGAACAAAACTGGTGAATGTTTAACAATTGTTTTTTTAAAGTTCCACATTCTGTCACAGTTCAATGTATAACTGCATGTGAATGGTCATCAGTGTTTGCTTTGTTTTGTTTTTATTAATTAAGTTGAATAATGTTGTATTAAATTTTGTTTTGAGTTTTGCTTTGCAAAATGGATCATCAGTTGTTCATTTTGTGTAGGTGTTTATTTTGGTTTGGTTTATTATGTTACACTACGTGTATGTTTTGTTTTGTGTTTTGTATTTGTTATGTGGGTTTTATATTTTCCTTTTGGTGTGGTGAGGTTGGCTTTTTTGTGTTGGTTGGTGTTCTATTTGCACTTTCCTTGTCCTGATTTAATTTTGTTTTAATTGTTGTTGCACACTTGCCAGCAATTTTTTTTTGAAAAAAAAAATATTTATTTAAAAGCAGAATAATTCAATGAAAAGATGACTAGTGATTAAAATCCCCCAAAACAGTAGTCTACCACCAAACGCAGTATGCTGTTGATGCAGTGCTGCCAACTCTTATGCATTGAGCATGACACTCACACATATTGGCCATTTCTTAATATTTGATTTCTCATACATTTCTACCTATCTCGGGCATTTGGACCCCCAGTATACCATTGGCCTATGGGAGTCTCTTTTGTTGTTAATATTTGTTATACATTTTGTTGTGGGTTTTTTTTTCACATTTTCCTGTTCTATTTTGTGGGTTTCATTTCGTGAGGTGTTTGTTTGTTTGTTTGCTGGGAGACAATTCATTTGTCTGAATATATTCATATATTTTTGTACTGTTTGCTTTGTGTTTGATTGATTTGTTTTTTGGGGGAAGGTTATAATGTTTGCATTTTTCTTGTTTTTTGTGTTGTTTGGTTTGGTTTGTTAGTCATCTTACCTTGTGAGGTCTTGTAAAAAAGATGAGGCACCATATGTAGAGACAGGAGAGAGTCAGCCATATTGGAATGACTCTCTTACTCCCTACCACACTACTATTAGACACCCAGTTCACAAACATCTGATGGGTAAAACAGAAAAACAAGTCAGCAGTTAGAAGCAGAAGTGTGCTACCCAGTTGGCAATTTAAAAATAAGAAGAACAAAAAAATCCTATTCATTTTTGCATTAAAATCACATTTTTAAATTTTATTTCAATTATTTTATTAAATCCTATTAAAGAAACATGCTGTAATAATCAATAAAAATATGACTCAAATTAATCATACACTTTTAAACCCCCCCCCCAAAAAAAAAATAATAATAAAATTAATCAGTAATTTAATCTAGTTGTATAATGAACTCATTTTGGGATGTGCGAATTAAGAACATAATTTCACTAAGTTTAACATATTTCTACATTGAAGTGCAACTACTCACTGCAAATGGTAATGCTATCAGAGCCAGAGGGAAGACTAGGTTGAAGTTAAGAAATCCGTTCAAAAAATAAAATGTCCATGACTCTACACCTGTATAGAAAATTAGAAACAAAGTTGTACATTAGTGAACATGATAAGGTTGCTTCTTTGTATCAATAATCCATCATCAGGCACATACATATATAAAGCTATTTGATACTAAGTTGCTATCATGTTGTTAAACATCTGCAAAAGAATATTTTATAGTAACTGGTAACTAATCAATTGTGGATAGCACTTTAACGCAGTCAACAAATTGGGGCCTCGAATATTTCATGACCTATATTTCTCACTTTTCATTTGTCTTGAAATGTGCAAATCATCGGTAAAGAACCAGAAGGGTGCTATTGCTATATACTACTATGATTATGCACCATAGGCACACTTCTGGCACTTATACTACAGTAATATTGCCGTGCAATTACATCAGAAACACTGACACCTGCCGTAATTCCAAACTTAATTCCATTCATTCCCACTTCCTATCTGTCTGCTTACAAAACACAAATAAGAAACCCCCCACACAGACAAGAAGTTACAACACGCAGATCTCTCTACCTAACTGCTCAATTTACTCTCTTCAACAGCATGTTTGTTTTTTCCGCTTTAAGCCGTACGAGACTAAGTAACGAGACAGTTTAACTCATGCTTGGCGCTCTATGGAAAATGTGCTGCTTATTATGGTTCCATTACTCACTTACAGCAACTTCCCGAAGATTAAGCTCCAAAGCTTTTGCGTAATGTGAACACAAATCTTCCGACAAACATCCTGCCGGGAAATCTTCTCACGAAACTTCCACACAACATTTTGCTACGAAATTTCCCGTAACATCGAGCAAACTTCACCGCGACGATTTTGCAGTGCCCCTGCAACAGCAAACTTCGAGGCAAGGTATATCCCGTATCCTCAGCGCATTTCCAGTGTGGGGACATACATTGACATTTGCCCGGCCCCCCACCTGTACACAAATGATGTGAATAATGATATTATTATGCATGCCTAGCTCGGCCCCCTTGAATTTACTGTGCCGTTTGCTACGCCAGCCAACCATACGTCAAACTCATTCAATTTTATGACCTGCTGAGCTTGCTATATACTTTCGATATAAACAATAAATATGAAATGCTAAAGGACATTGGAGCCATCTGCAGAAAAAATCACTGCATCAATCTAAATATGCTAGCACAAATTCTCCATAACATTTTTATTGTTTCCACATGCGCAGTGCGTTCCAAATCTTCGAGAAGTTTCGCGGGAAGTAAATCTTCTAAAAGGTTTTGCCCCAGTGTGTACGATCAAGCCAAACTTTGTGAAGTCTTCGAGAAGATAAACTTCGCAAAGATTTGTAATGTGAATACACCTATAGTGAAATCAAATCGTCTCCATCGGGTTAATCATGGACAGCAGGGTGTGGGAGCATGTACCTCCCTCAATTTTTGAAGCTCAATATTATTTTTCCTATTTTGTTAGCATTGTTTGTTGTAATCAGCTAATCCATTAAAAAGATAAATATGATCAGAATAGATTATCAAACTTTATTTATGAAGGAGAGGGGAATTTCACAGTCACACTTTCAACTTTTTAACAAAAACATATCCGTGGTGCATTTCTTCCCTGCACAAGGGTATCATTATTTTGCCTTCATTGTCTTTGTCCCTCCCCCCCCCCCACACACACACACTTGTTACATAAATGTCCAGTGAGAATGTAAAAAAAATTATACTTGCACACACGTTTAGAATATTACATCATGCAAAAAAAAGGGAAGAAATCCAAACAAATCACAGAGGCCACATAGTTATCACTCCACTTCAAAACCATTTTTTACAATAAAACTGGCATGCAAACACTCACCATACAAATCTGGTCCATGTTCACTGAAGACATTGTAAAGGACTATGTTGAGTGGTGCAATGACTAGTTTACCATACATATAGGAATCTACAAGAACCTGTGGTATCTGAAGAAACAAAACCAAAGAAATGTAACCATTCCCAACACTAAGTAAAACATTAATCACTTGACACTTTTGGTAATTAACACATTGGAGACTAAGGTCTGTGGAAAATGTGTGTTACATTAAAATCAAGTCATTTCCAACGGGTTATCAAGTATATAAATCTGGCCCACATTCACTGAAGACATTGTAAAGCACTACGTTGAATGGTGCAATGACTAGTTTACCATTATATCTTCAAGAACCTGTGGTACCTGAAGAAATGAAACCAAAGAAATATAACAGTCCACTCACACTAAATA
>JZLH01S0102219.1:31535-53318 GCA_001188425.1 Eucidaris tribuloides
GTGTTGTTGCGTGTTTTATTTGATTTTCCTTGTCCTGATTTAATTTTGTTTTATTGTTAGTTGCAACTTCAGCCAGCAATTTTTTTTGGAAAAAAAAATATTTTTAAACAACAAGAATATTCAGATGAAAGAGATCGACTATGATTAAAATTCCCCCAAAACAGTAGTCTACCCAAACGCAGCTAGGAGTATGCTGCTTGATCAGCGATGTGTCTGCCAACTCTTACGCAGTGAGCATTGACACCACACGATATTGGCCCATTCTCAGATATTTTGTTGGATTTTCATACATTTGTCTACCTTATCTTCGGGCATTTGGTACCCCAGTATTACCATTGGCCTTATGGGAGTCTCTGTTATTGTTAATATTTGTTTGTACATTTTTGTTGTGTGTTTTTTTTTTCACATTTTCCTGTTTTATTATTTTGATGACGGGTTCATATTCATGAGGTGTTTGCTAGGAGACAATTCATTAGTCTGAAATACGGTATTCTATATATTTTGTAACGGTTTGGTTTTAGTGCTTTGATGATATTTTGTTTTGGGGGAAGGTTATTATGTTGCATTTTTCCTTGGTTTTTGTGCGTTGTTTAGTATTTGGCCTTTGTATAGTCATTGTTACCTATGTGAGCGTCTTTGTAAAAAGATGAGGCCACAGATGTAGCAGACAGGAGAGAGTACAGCCATATTTGGAATGACTCGTCGTTAACTCCCTGCACCAACACTACTATTAGACACCCACGTTCACAAACACCATCTGATTGGTAAACACCAGAAAAACAAGTCATCAGTTAGAGAGCAGAAGTCGCTTGACCCAGTTGGCAATTCTAAAAATAAAGGAACAAAAAATTCCTATTCATTTTTGATCTAAATCAGATTTCTTAAATTTGATTTAAATTTATTTTATTAAAGTCCTAAGAAACATGACTGTAATAATCAATGAAAATATGGGACTCAAATGAACTCAACATTTGACCCCCCCCCCAAAACAATATAATAATAATAATAATAAAAATACATCAGTAATTTAATCTAGTTTATAATGACTCATTTTGGGATGTGGGAATTAAGAATCATAATTTCACGTGGAGTTTAAATATTTTAATTGAAGTTGCAAACTCACTCACTGCAAATGGAATAATGCTATCAGAGCCAGAGGGCAAGACTAGGTTGAAGTTAAAAATCCATTTAAAAATAAAATGTCCATGACTCTAACACCTGTATAGAAAATTAGAAACAAAGTGGTACTATTAGTGAAACATTCGATATAGGTTGGCTTGCTTGTTATCATATAATCCATTCATCAGAGCACATACATACTTGATAAGCTATTTTGATTATCACCAAGTTGCTATCATGTTGTTAAACATCTGCAAAGAATGATTTTATAGTGATAACTGCGTAATAATCAATTCGTGGATGCACTTTAACGCATACCATGGACCAACATCGCTCGCCTCGAACTATTTTCCATGACCTATTTTCTGACTTTTCATTTGTCTTGAATGTGCAAATCATCGCGGTAAAGAACCAGAGAGGCGGTGCTATTGCTATATACTATGTATGACAATTAGGAACTTTGGTCACCTATACCTACAGAATATTGCGTCATATACATTCAGAAACTGACCCTGCCGTAATTCCAAACTGTATTCATCCAGTGTCCCGACTTCCTTCTTCTGGCTTTCTCTCTCACCTAACTTTGCTTCAATTTGACTCTCTTCAACAGGCATGTTTGTTTTTCCTTTTAAGCCGTAGGAGATAAGTACGAGACAGTTAACTTCATGTTAGGGCTCTATGGAAAATGTCGCTGTTTATTAGGTTCCATTTCTACACTTTACCTAGCAAACTTCCGAAGATTAACTTCGCAAAGTTTGGTTCAATGGGAACACTAAACTTCCCGACAAAACATCCTGCGAAACTTCTCTACGAAAGCTTCCCACAACTTTGTACGGAATTTCGCCAACATCGCGATGAAACGTTCCGCGACATTTTTGAGACTGTTGATACAGAAACTTCGGCGAAGTTAGTTATCCGGAGCCTCAGCGCATTTCCAGTGTGGGACATAACTTGATGCGCACATGACACAATCATGATGTTGAATATGTTATGCATGTAGGCTCGGATATTTACGGTGCGTTTTTGTTACGCGCAGCAACATACGTGCCAAAACTCATTCAATTTTTGTGTGAGCTTGGTATACTTTCATTAAAATAAATATGAATGTAAAGAGACATTGGAGCATTCGCAGAAACAAAATTCCCTGCATCCATCGTAGCAGAAAAGTTCTCATACATTTTTTTGGTTCCACATGCGCAGTGCTTCCAAATCTTCGAAAGTTTCGCGGGAAGTAAATTTCTAAAGTTTTGCCCCAGTGTTACGATCACAGCCCAAAGCTTTGTGAAGTCTTCGAGAATGAATAAACTTCGCAAAGCATTTTGTAATGGTGATACACCGTATAGTGAAATCAAAATCGTC
The DNA here is from genome assembly GCA_001188425.1 of Eucidaris tribuloides. Lineage (NCBI taxonomy): Eukaryota > Metazoa > Echinodermata > Echinoidea > Cidaroida > Cidaridae > Eucidaris > Eucidaris tribuloides. Next base: position 34,014 of record JZLH01S0102219.1, read on the forward strand.
CCATCGGGTTAATCGATGGACAGCAGGGTGTGGAGCATGTACCTCCCTCAATTTTTTGAAGGCTCAATAATTATTTTTCCTATTTGTTGCACCTGTTTGTTGTATCAGCTAATCCATTAAAAAGATAAATATTGATCAGAATAGAATTATCAACTTTAATTTGATGCCAAGGAGAGGGAATTTCACAGTCACACGTTTCACATTTTTAACAAAGAACATGATTATTACGTGGTGCATTTCTTCCCTGCAGCAAGGGTTATCATTATGTTTGCCTTCATGTCTTTGCTCCTCTTCCCCCCCCCCACACACACACACACTGTGTTACATAGAATGTCTCCAGTGGATGATGTAAAAAAAATTTAGTGCACACACGTTATAGAATATTACATCCTGCAAAAAAAGGGAGAAGAAGATCCAAACAAATTACACAGAGGCACATAGTATCATCCACTATATTTCAAACCATTTTTTACAATAAAACTTTGGCATTGGCAAACACTCACCCATTACCAAATACTGGTCCTATGCCTTGCACTGCACGACATTGTTACAAGCGACTATGTTGACTGGCGTTGCTGACACATGACTAGTTTACCATAGCATACTAGGAAGTCTACAAGAAGCCTGTCGGTATCTGAAGACACAAAACCAAAGGAGAATTATAACATTGCCCAACACTAAGTAAAACATTAATCACTTGACAACTTTTCGGTAATTAACACATTGGAGACTAAGGTTCTGTGGAAAATGTGTGTTACATTAAAATCAAGTCATTGCTCCAACGGGGTTATCCAAAGGTAATATAAATCTGCGCCACATTCACTGAGACAATTGGTAACAGCAGCTCACCCGGCTTGGAATGTCGGTAGCAATGACTACCGCTTTACCATTTACTATCTTCTCAAAGCACCTGTCGGTACCTGAACGAATGCACAACCACAAGGAAGTATAACAGTCCCAGTTTCACAGCTTAGACATGAAATAATAAATCATTTGACACTTTGATTGCTAATAACTAAACACTCACAAAAAAGTAGTTCCCCTTGCTTTCAAAATACCATAACTTTTCCAATGAATAAAGTTTTAGCAAAATAACTTGGGGCAGGCGAGATTTCCACCACTCCTTTGACCTAACCTCTGTGGTGAAAAATTAGATTAATCCCGTGCCAAGCCATGCATGAGTGAGCGGATGAATTAAAGGCAAAAATGCTCACTTTCTCAAAAGTCACAGCAGTCATCTCTTATGACCAAAAAAATGGTAAATAATGGTATTTTGTTTGCCTTTATGTTAGTAAAAGTTTGCTACACTGAAACCTGACATGTTACAACCTCTTATGCTCCATTACAACGGTAGTAATGATACACTTTTGCTGAAAAATTATCGGGACTTTGCAATTGTTTTCAATAAAACTTAGATGGATTTTTACAACTTTCAGAAAATGGAGGATGGATGGAATGTTTTTTAGATTGAGTCTCACGAGTAGCTTAAATTATGCGAAGAGTGACCAAAGAATTGCTTAGGGCTCAAACGAATAGCTGCATTACATAAATAGCGCTTAATCATATCCACCAGAAACAGGTAATTTGTCAAGAATCCTTGCATCTACAACATCCTCAAAAATGACCCTTTGCTGACCGTTTGAAAAGTAAGACATTTTTGCGTTTATTACGTGGCTCACTCATGCATGACTTGACGGATCAATCACATTTTCACACAGAAGTTAGCCAATGAGTGCGTCAGAAACACTCTCCTGCCAAATTATTCTGCCAAAACATTTTGCTTTAAAAAGAGTGTATGGAATTTCAAACGAGGGTGGGCTGAACTTATTTTTTGTGTAGTGTTTATATCAAAGATAAAGGGCTTGATTGGGGGTAGCCCTCAACTTAGGGTAAAATTTTTCTACAATCTAGTAAACTATGCAAGGATTCAGCTGTGAAAATGCTGTCGTCGAATGTTAACTCTTTTTAAAAGAATCTCCATCAGTATCCATTGTGACAGGCAAATCTGTTGTGTACCTTACTATGGGATCCATTTCTCTCTGGACATGAGTCTAATTCAATCCTGGTATCTTCATACGTGATTCTCCTTCAGTAAACAAATTCAGGACAAATCCATCCGACCAAGATTTTCATTCAAGGTTGTGTACACATTGATATATGTCCAAACTCATTTGCTTCTTCAGGCATTTTCAAGTGTTCCCAATCATGTCATCAGCCTTTAATCTCTCCCACAAACTTTGTACAAACAACTTTGAAATCACATTGGTCACTGTTGTAAGAAATTATGACAAAAGTGAAAAATATGCCAACCATACATGCAGCTCATAGCTATGTACCAGCAATGTTGTTATCAACAAGTATTATAAGTAAAAAAAAAAAGCAGATCAGGAAATGGACTTTATACTTACTAGGATAAGAATTACAGCCACTAAACACCACTGTATAAAGTACACCACATGCCGTCGTCTCAGCACGACATCAACGAAAATGGGTATGCTGTGTTACGGAAAAACAGAATGACAATTTATATAATATTGATGGCTTTGTTGAGGTGCGACACAAGAAAATATGTACGCTTGTGAGCACAATATCGGACGAGTCGCAGACGAGTTCCGATAATTTGTCACAAGTCGTACAATATTTTCTGTGTCCACCGAAAAATAGCCCATCCAGATATTATCATTTATTATCTATAATCCTGCTAGAAAAATTATTAAAATAAGGAATTTAATAAATTCTGCTACAAATCATCGAACCTTTCATGGTGACCACTTGCCCACTCTTGATTTCATTCTTCGTGCTTGGAATTTGCAATTTCTTCTTCTTATTCAACACGAAATCACATCTTTCTTCTATGCATTTAGTAAATTAAAGCAAAGCTAGCACACACAGAAGTAATGATATAGGGCTGATTTGAAAACAATATGGTAACTATATAATGCATTATTTGTGGAAAAACTTTGATTTTAACCCGATATAACAGAATACAAAGGTACCCGGAGTATATGATTTTTTCTCTCAGCGTTATATTTTCGAGCATCACATGCCTGTCGCACGGCAGCGCGTCATACGGCATTCTTTGCGCCACTGCGGATTACGCGATAATATCAAGGCGCTTGAAACCGCCCATTTAGATAATACTGATAAATGTGTAACAGATTGTATTCTATGGGTTCAATTTCCATCAGGGTCTTAATTCAATGCAAATCCTTTCAGCTTGGATATACTCTCTATCTAGTGTACATATTGGTATATGTTTCAACTCACTTGGTTTTTGAGACATTTTGACTTCTCCCAATCTTGTCACTGCCCTTTAGAGACACTATTTAATATTATATACCTCATATGTGACCGCCCAGCTCCAAACCCACAAAAAGTCGCAGATTATGATTTTCTGTAATAGACCAAAATGTGTAATTTGGGTTGACCAACTCAAATTTTCAAAGTTTGTCTTATCTTAAAGCATAATCTTTTCTCTTTTTACTGTCAAAATTTGGTGGCTTAAAACGAAACTGAAATGGAGATATTGGTAGTTTTTCTGGACCATATTTTTTCGGACATGTGCTTCCGTATAGTGCACCTGAGTGAACGTAATCTTTAAATCTTCTTTTCTCCCTTTTCTGTGAAACTGCACTTTCTAACTCACTTGTATTTCAATCATATTTCGAATAGGTTAGGATGATTCGATTTTAACAAGTTATATATCATTCTAAAGCTAAGAGTTTACTCCATGAAATTATGAAGAAAAATGAAAATTCATTTTGGCCTACTTTTTGTGGGTTTTGAGCTGGGCGGTCACATATATAGATTCCTCTCATCTGATTGGTTAAAAGTAGAATCATTAAAATAGCTGGGCCCCTTTTTTTCTAAAAAGATGACGTCATAATTAACTGTGCCCGGGGCATGACAATCGACTGTGCCCGGAAAATAATAGGACAGCCTCAACACCGTGTTCGTAGATCGCTCGTGTGTGCGCGCCCCCGGTACGATGAGCATTGATTACAGCGTGTGTTGTAAAAGAGACTGCCTGTCGAGTCGCGCATGTTGAATGGATCAATATTGAAGAAGAGGACAGGATTTTGGTAAGTTGATATTACAATTTTATTATGGTTCATTTCAAAATCCAGGCCTATGGCATGCTGTAAATAGCTTGTAGGCCTTGTCAGTTCAGGAAATCGTTTAACCAATCAGATGAGAAGAATCTATATATTCGGTATATAAAACAAATACTGACTGCTTAATATTCGGGGCACGGTAAAAATTATAGGCCCTCGGTGATGTCAAAACCATGACTATGCCCCCAGCTTCGCTTCGTGCCCCTCATAGCAGTTAACATTTGTATATTGTGGAAGTACCATTTTACAAAAATTGTCATACTTTGACATCTAGCCTACATGATAATGTTTAAATGGACACATAAACACTCTAGAACACACAACTTGAGGCAGTTATGCTGTCATCAGCAAAACAAGTACAGATTAAATATCACCACATACATTAATGCCCTACAGACAAAAAACCTAAAACACAGCAGTCTATGGGGTGAAAAACCAAGCTAAGATAGTCACATGATGATTTTCATTCTTACAAGCAAATAATGATCGTTTTGAATTGCAATTTTTTTGGAGCTTTATGTTTAGACCATATCAGAGACACTAGTAGCATAAATGATCATGTAGCTCAGATTTTTTTAAAAATAGGAACATTGATAAATGATACCTTTAATTGTAATGAGATTGACACAATGATACTTCACTTGGTACCAATACATAAATGGCCCATTGCTTCAAAGTGAACTATTCACAGGCCTTTTACTAAATATGACACCAGAATTTGGCAGTAACTCTTCACAAAAATCCCAATTTTGTGATTCTACTACTCACCCAATAGCTCCTGCAAAAGGCCAACTTATAAATGTACTCATTGCTGTTGCTAGAATGGCCATCTGGGAGAAACAAAATTCAATGAATGACAATTGTTACCATCTACATTTACATAAATTGATCAATGATCAGAATATCAAATGGAAGAGGTGGAAACTGACTTATCCAACTTTTGTATAACAAAATTGCAGTATTATTAACTGGCAAAAATCAAAATCTTTCGATTGGCCACAAGGTAAATGGTTTTGGGGAACTTGCAACTTCGTCTACAACCATTTGGTCCACAACTTATTTTGGTTCCTGTATATTTGCTGTGGCAACAATTGTGTCAGAGCAATATTAATCCTAACCCCTATCCCAACCCTAACCCTACCTCTATACCTTCTGAGATATTATGTTCAGAGCAAATGTTGTGTCACCCTTATTTGCTCCAGTAGCACAACCTCAAATAACCAGTCAAAGACTAGACATGAGATATCTTGTGTCAAGGTCTACAGGAAATACATGTTGAAGCAAAATCTGTTTTCAACCGGTTAAAGGGTTTAGCATTGGGATTAGGGTTTAGGATATGGGTTAAGGATTGGGATTGGGATCGGGATCAGGATTAAGGTTAAGGTTAGGATTAGGGTTAGTGATTGTGATTAGGGTTAGGTTGCGATTAGAGTTAGAGTTGAGTACAGTTAACAGCACAGTTGACAAAATGGCTAGTACACCAAATAGGTGTAGACTATAGACTATGTGCCAATAAACAATAGTTCACGTTCTCTGTTATTTTATGTTACTTCTGCCTCTGCTCTTTTAATTATTATTATTTCTTTTTTTCTGGAGTACTGCTCTTTCCCACAGTCATACTTAAACATGATTATTATATTGACCATGTCCAAGTAGTGAAGTGGTTAGATTGTGTAATTTCATTCATTTCAGAGTAATAAGTCACAAGTTCGGCATGAAGTTTGAGCATCATAAAACAGAAACAAGAGCAAAATATGTACTCACCGGTATGTTATTGGTGTACCATCCTCCCATTGATAACATTGTCATGTACATGGAGAAGCTGCTTGGAAGATAAGCTGCAAAGAAAAACATAACAAAATAAATTACATACAGTTGTTGATGTTTTTGTTGCTGTCATTGTTATTATTGTTGTTTTTATATCAAGATGCATATGAACAACAGCCAACCAAAATACCAAGGATCCAGAAGGCCGGTTTACTGAAACTCAACAAAATTAAAGGGCAGTGACAAGATTGGGAGGAACTAAAAATGTCTCTTGAAGCAAACTGGATGAAAGATATACCAATGGATACACCAGCTGGATTGTATCTACTGGCTGAAAGGATTTATCTTGAATTTGTTTACTGAAGCCGAATCAAGTATGAACATACTAGCATTTAGTTTCTCTCGAGTCCTGATAACAATACATTCCATAGAACCCTACACAACAGATTTGTCTGTCACAGGGCATACAGATTAAAGTTATTTTACAACAAGTCATCTTTTGACTACCAAATTTTCACAGTGGAATCCTTGCACAGTTTACTTGATCCAAGAATAGTTTCACCTGAAGTCAGTTGAGGACTACCCCCAATCATGATATTTACCTTTTAACACTATCATTGGCGGGAAATGACATGTTAAATTTACCTATTACCATTCTCCCACAATAACCAAACCGATTGGTTCTATCAATAGAGAAGAAAACTGGCCCAATCTACAATATTATTTACATCCATTATAACTCATTGATGACGGTTTGATTTTGCTTTAACACGCATTTCCCATAGATCTCGCGATAAGATATCTTGTGTCTAGTCTTCAACAAAACAAGTACGTTCTGGGGTCCTGCGCAATTATGCTATAAATCAATGTAGAGTTTAACAGAATTGTGGCATGTCAGCTGGCCGCTCGCTGATCTAACAACCATAGTTTGATAACAGTCATTCTCGTTGCTGAGTCAACATACCTGTACTTGAGATGAACATGCCAGTACTCAGCAGTAAAAAACATAACGTCAACCGGCCCACACTGGCTCCAAAATTCTTGCACACACCCCTAAAATTGAAAAAAAAAATAGACAAATGATACACAAGATGTTGTTCATACTATTTGATTATGCACAAGGCATCAAAATGTGTTTTTATTACAAGGGCTCTCCTTTTCAAATTTTCTACATCATCAATACTTTTATACAGTGTTTTAATCCTTTGTGCTTACTGCTGAAAGATTTTCACAGGGTTCATGAACACACGTCATTCCAGTTTTAACAGGTTCACATCGGGGGTTGTGATATTTCAAAAGATTTTTTTTTTTACACTTACAATCTATGTTTTTTTTTATATAATTAATCTAAACATTGCCCCATCCCCTCATGAGTTCATTTGATACAAATTGAATCAAACCATCACTTCCAACACTTAACCCCATGAAGACAATTTGATTCCAATACAGTGTGTCTCAAAAATAATTGTACAAAGGCGCCCACTGAAATAATGAGAAAAACATTTTTGTGACGTCATGCTTATATCACCATCAAGGGCATAGTCTTAGCTTTCAAATGCTGTTTGTTTTGTTCAGTTTGCTTGTTTTAATCCCGAGATATGTTTTGTTAACAAAGGAAAGGTAAAATCACAAATGTGCCACTTTTACAACAGTCAACATAGCATCTGGCCCTCTTCCAGTAAGAGTGACACAGTTGTGATTGCACCGTTTTGTTGTTTACAAAATATTTCGAGATCAAATGCCATGTGTTTTGTTCAATTTGCTTGTTTTAATCTCGAGATATGTTGTCAACAACAAAAGGGTGGAATCACAATTTTGTCACTTTTACTCGGGACTGTAGTAAAAGTGGCACAATCGCGATGTTACCCTTTCTTATTCAAATTAAACATATCTCAAGATTAAGACAAGCAAATTAAACAGAACTAACAGTATTTGAAAGCTAAGACTATGCACTTCACGTTGACGTAAGCACCATGTCACAAGAGTATTTTCTAATTGCCAAAGCGAGCGGTTTTCACTTGCACAATTTTTTTTTTGAGACACACTGCATAACACACAGTCTCCACAGACTCCAGACCAAGATTTCTCATTTTTAGTCCCAGTGGGTTAAACCTTTTATTTTTCAGTCTTTAAAACAAAAATAGAGGAGAAAAATAATCATATCTTGACTGTATTTAGATGATTTTTCCCACCATTTTTGTAGCATAACTAATTTCTAATATACTGCTTTGAATTTTGCTTTAAATCAAGGATTAAAATTACTTGATTAAAATTCATCAACCCTGGTTTACATGTTGTGCAAATTTTCCTAATACAGTAACGAACATGGAGTTGAACTGCAAACTTTTTACAAAAGTTTATGATGATTGTAACAAGGCTTCTGTACAGCATGTTTGTTGCAGTTCTTTCTACTTACCTATAAAAATAAAACTCACAAAGTGCACACACCATCCCTAGAAGACAGCGGATGAAGTAAAATACCAGAACCTATAAATGCAAACCAAAAACAAGAAAAACACAAGAGAGTGGTTTAAAGGGCATTAGGGCAATAAATAACTTAAATCAAGTTCAATTAGGGGAATATCTCAAGATATTTTTTTTTCCTTCTGGAGACCTAGAAATAAAAATTAGTATACATGTAGTCAATGACAAAAGAAAAATTCATTCAAAAACTCTTCTTACAATATTAAGACTGCAAATAGACATTTTATGGATTTTACTGAGCAATAGCTTTGAACTATATTCAGGGAATAATTTTACCCATTGTTGCATAACAATTTGTGATACACTTTGGATATAATTGCAAACACATTTGCAGATGAGTAATAATTTTGCTACACTGCACTGTGTAGAGTTTTAGCCAATTAAATGAAATTGCCAATCCAACTCCAAGAATCCGAGGTCCAATTTGTTTCCAGTCACGCCGACCTCCGAAAAGTTGCTCAGCTGGGAGGGAAGATGAAATTTTTTTCACTCCATATTAGAGATAAAAAAAATTGGTCCCTTCTTCATTGTCTGGGGGGGTGGCACTCTGCCCCCCTCGACCCCCCCCCCCCATAGGTATGCTAGTGCAAGTCCCATTCTCTCATTAGGAGTTCAACTTTTGGGGGGGTTCACTGAAAATAAGCCATTATCATTATTATCTTATTCCACTAGAAAATTATCAAACCTGAAATTTAAGAAGAGATCGCTTTACAAGACATTGACTCTATCAATGGTAGAGACTGATGTTATTCTTCGTCAGACATCATGTTATTCTATCTACTTATTCAACAGAAATCACATCTGTATATAGAGGGATTTTTTTAAAGTCAAGTTTATGATAAATTAGAGTGGAAAAAAAAATTTCTTGATCAACTTGTCACCGACAGGCGAAAATATTAAAATTTCCGGATGTGTCCCATATTTCAACTCAATACCCAATATTTTCGGATATGGCTAAATTCCATGAATAAGGGACAAAGTTTGTGACATTTCTGGTGTCCCGCTTACATAGTGAATCCATGTTTTATGTGGCTCCAAGTAAAGATGCAAATGGTGGATTAAGATTTCAAGGTGATTCTAAACATGACATTGCATCATCATGCTTATAATCACCTTTAATGATTGATTTCAGGATTTGCAAGTCCATCACTTCCCTTCATTATCAATATCAAACGGTACGGTAGTTTAGTACTTACTAATTGTGTGTTAAAAGTTTACGATCCATGCGTCACACACTTGTTGTTTTATGAGAAAAAACTAATATTTATATTACATTGTCTGGCCTTGAAGGGGATACCAGAAAATATCACCCAAGCTAGAATCATATTGCACGAGTCGAAGACGAGTGCAATATGGTTCTCGTGAGGGCGATATTTCTGGTATCCCCTAAAAAAGGCCAGCCAATATAATTATTATTATATATATTAGGCATTCTTCAAACTTTGTTTCAATTCATACAACCAATTTGTTCAGTTCAGTTCAGTTTTATTTATTTTCTCAAACAAACATAAAATAAATATAAAAACAATATTACAATGAATTATGCATAACATAGTATAATTACATAGTCATGTATTCACTTGCACAATTTTTCTGAGGCATGCTGCAGCACACCTCACAAAATTGTACAAGTGAAAAGCACCCTCTTTGACAGTTAGAAAGTACTGCTGTGACACAGGCTTACATCAACATCAAAGGCAAAGTCTTAGCTTCAAAATGCTGTTTATTCTGTTCAATTTGCTCTTTTCAATCTCGAGAAATTACCAACAAAAGGGTCAAATCACAATTGTGCTACTTTTATGGGAAGAGGGCCTGATACTATCATTGATTGTAGTAAAAGTGGCACAATTGTGACTTTACCCTTTTGTTGTTACACTAAACATATCTCAGGATTAAAAACAAGCAAACTGAACACAACAAACATCACTTGAAAGCTGAGACCTTGCCGTTGATATTGACGTAATCATCTTGTCATAGCAATATATTCTAATTGATAACGAGGGCGTTTTCACTTGCATAATTTTTTCTCAGACGCACTGTACAATCTGTGTAATAGGTTTGACGCTGTTTCCAGATGTGTGGCATGACAGTAACATGCACATACATGTACATGCATTTTTTACAGATTGATGACAAATTTAGGACTTTTTGAAAACATCACTGGACCATGTCAAATTTCTCATCTGTATCAGGGACACACAACCTCTATGTTATTAAGAATTGAAGGCATTTGCTAACCTGTTGGCTACGGGAACGGGATGTGCCCTGTGTTGATTCTATGGGATTTTCAGAATCTCAGAGGGCAATGAGTTAAAGATGACATGATTGGTGGTAGTCCTCAACTTGAGCTGAACTACTCTAGAATCAAGTAAACTTTGCAAGGATTCTCCTGTGAAAATCTTGTAGTCAAACATTGACTAATTCTAAAATAACTAATGTCAATATCCCTCGTGACAGGCAAACCTGCTATGTGGCTCTCTATGGGGGCTATTTTTATCGTGCCCCAATAGAAGTAATGTTCAAGCTTGATTCTCCTTATGTAAACAAATTAGAGACAAATCCTTTCAGCTGGGAGATCCACTCCAGCTGGTGTACAGTTGGTATATATTTCAACTCATTTGGTTCTTGAGGCATTTTCAAGTGTTCCCAATCATATTACTGACCTTTAACATTGAGGACCCTCATTTAAAAAATTGTCAACCTTTGACATCTGACCTCTATGATAATGTTTGCCTTAGCAAATATACACCTGATAACACATAAGTTTAGACAGTTATGCGATGCTGCCACTAACAAAATACGTATAGATAAATACATGTATGAGCATATGACTTAAATGTCCTTAAGACAAAAATTCTAGAGCACAACAGTCTATACGGACAAACTGGAATGGTTGCTGATTGGGGTTTTATGTTGTACTTAACCCCTTGGGCTCGATGCTATACGGCACTGTTGTTCATTGAGTGACGACGCAATTTTTATGTGGTTGACCGTGAAGGGAATATAAACCAATATTTTCTTATAAAATTCCGCAAAAAATATTTATTTTCTTGATTTATACTGGTCAGAAATATACAATGTTTGGGACAGACGCATTAAAAAATAAAACTCTTCTGTTAATCCAATGTTTGACCAAAAATTTGGTCAAAGATTTTTTGGCTTCTGTAGAAGCCCGTCGTCTCTGAGTGTGCAATGCAATGGGCTTCTGTACAAGCCCGTCGTCCCCAAGGGGTTAATGATCATTTTGAACTGCAATATTTTAAAGGCTTCATTTTTAGAGCTTATCAGAGACACTAGGTAGCATGAAAGATCATGCAGCTCAAAATAAATACCAAAACGTGTAACATTTTATAACAATAATATCAATGTCTTTAATTGAAATAGCTCACATTGTCACCACTGGTATAAGAATTAATTTGTTAATAAAAATGAGACATGAAACATGAGATGTCTAGGCTATGCTCCACTGACAGCAACTTAATATGAGGATGCATGATGGCCACACATCATGAACTCGCCGACTAAAACAGGTGGTGGGATTACATTTTACTGCTTTTACATAAAATGTAATGTTGTCTGAAAATGCTAAAGGTTATGAAGTTCAAGGAGGTGTCATATGAAAGCTAACACTCTAAATTAAATACTGGAAGATTTCATTGAGATAGTATTTGTAGGGAAGAAACTTTAGCCGACTGAATTTTGCCTAGCAAGAGTGGTGAAGGTAGTGGAGCCACCATGTACAAAATCCATGGAAAACTCGCACACTCAGCATGGGTCAAATTTTAGAATTTATGTGTAATTTTGCAAACCTGAAAAACTTGGTTATTGCTGGAAAGCAAGAAGGCTATTCTGATTGAAAATGTTTTTATGTAGGGTCTCTTATAAAACATGTGAACCACAAAGCACTTTTTTCATACCTTGAATACTGTATCTCTAATGCTAAATTTTGTTGCACTAATAGATTCCTTGTGAAATTTCCTTCAAGAAAATATACACAAATTATGTTGGGGGTATACTGGGGCCGCCGCCAGCGCCCCCGCCCGCCACATGACAAAAGGGCATATAACTGACATTTTCGCGTCGCTTTTGGAGGATATGAGCAAAATGTATTTGTTCAGACATGTAAAGCCCTATTCAAGTGTCCTTTTAACAAGCGGATTATGAAGACAAAGGGGCACTTCTACATTAATATTTTTTTGTTCTGCAAGTTTAACATGATGTACTGAGTCCCTATAACTCAATTTTGAAACATGTCAGTTATGTCCGTTTGTCATGGGGGCAGTATAGTTCTTGAGATATGATTGGATACATCTAAATTGATGTCATAAAACTCTGAATTAGCATGTAACATGGAAGTTGGAGAGTTCATGATGTGCGACTGCATGTATCACGTGGTGCCTGTGTTTTTTTTACTGTAATGCCAGAGATGGGTCACATGTGATATCCAAACAAATTAGGAGCCCCAAAGATCACACAAATCAATTAAAAACCACAGTACCCAGTGCACTTTACCTTAATGTCTGCTTTTAATTAATCATTCAGTTGTGCCATGTTTTCAACTTTGTACACTCATACTTTTAATCCATTCAGGTATAGTACATGTATGTGCAAAATGCTGCATTAGCTGCAAGACATGACCAATAAAAGGATATTCAAACTGAAAAAATTTAGAAGAACAGTTTGGGTTGATGAGGCAAATTGTTAATTCACATTTCATAAAGTATGGGTATCGTCACGCCCAACATCAGAAAACAATTTCACCTTACCTACCAAAAATTGTTTCGTTCTGACATTCATGTAATGTGATAAGATATGTTGCACTGTGTAATGTGTATATTGAAGTTCAAATGAGCCAAAATGCATTATAAGTGTGAAATAAGAAGGAATAAATTCAAAACCACTGACGCTAGGCTGATGAAAATATATGACAGGACCTACAAATTAAATGAGCTTCCCAAAAATTGACCTCAATAAACTAGAGCAGTTCTACTGTATTGCAGTTGATGGGTGTATCTCCACATTGACCTTTGACCTTTGACCCCAGGCAGATTTTACCGAAACTCTATTCAGTTCATCTACATACACATCATGGTGCATACATGGGCAAAGTATGATTAAATTATACCCAGGGATTCTCCAAACATGACATTACCGAGATCACAGTGTACAGACGAACAGATGGATGGACAGACAACCCGAAAACATGAATACCTCCCATGTCTTTGAAGAAAAAACTTACATCAATCATTCAAGTTAATTGTAATGGGATATGCACCACTTGCTTTACAAGTGTCAATTTTAATAAAGGTTATTCTCATGAGATATGTTTCACATGTAAGAGTGTTTAAATGGACAAGAAGCTCTAACCAGTATACAATATAGTTCCCGTTTTCCTGTTAAGTCTATTTTTTTCTGTAATTATAGCTGCAATGGCTGCATTGTAGCTGTAATATCACACCTTGTATGAATATCAATAAGTGTCATTTTGTCTTTAAGTGCAATGGGATGATGAGGGGTTGATTTCAAATATGAATCAATCCATGATTAAAACAAAATACTTAAAACTTTGATATTTAATTTGTTCACACAAAAATGGAAAACAAGGCGATAGCCATTAAATATGTTTGGTCCAGTTTGTATGTACATTCAATTAATCCTGATTATTGACCAGTGAAATATCAAAAATTACCAACCCCAGTAGAAACTTGCAGGTACAGAGTAAAAGGAAACCGAGATTGATGAAGATACTTTTATATCTTAATAACAAATATTAAAATAAAATCATACATGGTTGGAAGGCATATTTTCTCTTCTTTAATTTGATACTGGTCATAGAGATTCCTATTCATGCATGGCTGAGCAAAGACAATAAGAAGGGACACAGTCATGAAATCATTTGCATGAGAAAATTTGAAATTCAAACTGTCATGCTTTAATGTATTCAGAACATCTTCGACATTGAAGGACATCACTGAATAGCCAATTTTATCTCCTTTCATATGATACCACATTTGTGAAAAATAAGCGGTGCAACCGTGCATCAGTGAGAAAAGACAATTTGAAAGACGCTTGTTTTCAGAAAAATTCAAAAATGCATTCATTAACCCTGTTTTGTGGATTTGGCAGCTAGCAACCAAGAAATTACCCTGCTAACATGATTCCGAGCCTATTGTTGTGCCCCGAGCAAGATATTGTGTGAAGTCAGCCGTGCGTGAACCATTTTGTTCAGATCGCTTCCAATAGTTCAAAATGTATTCATTCTAAAAATCATGCTAAAACAGGCATGCTTTAATTTTACTTGTTCTCCGGCATATATTATTTATCTTTTACGCATGAGGTGTCAGATAAAAGAAGAAATTGTAAATTTTTATGTCATGCTTTTGTTTCTAAAAAATAAGTACATTTATTACCATGAAAATGCACTTAAAGATGGAATATGTGCGTGCAAATAAAATTTTGGTAGCACCAATATCCATTGTTTTAATTAAATAATGCATGAACGATGAAATATAAGTTATGTATCAAATGAAAGAAGAGGAACAGAGCTTTACAATCATACCTAATTCATTGAAGAATCTATTCATTTCTGGGACACACTGTACATCAAACTTTGACCCTATTTGACCTTTGACCTACATCCAAGAATGACCCCACATAACATTGCCATCCCAGGTCCAACAAAAAGACAGGAAGAGGGGGAAAGGGCATTACAGTAATTCCACAAGGGGCATCATGGCCAAAGGAAAGAAGGGCACCTGTCTTTTGGCGGTAAATAACCTGATTTCTTCAAGAGCTTCAACAGGCAACAGCCATAGCCTTTGAAAGCCTTCAATTAATTCCATCCTGAATTTAAACAAAAAAAAAACCATTAAACGATTTACTTTCACTGTACATGTAATTTAACTCTTTAACATGCCAGAGGATTTAAACCTCTATGGACTTTATGTGTATTATTTGGTACAGATCTGCCACTGTGACACATTAAGAGTTAATGGAGGTAGAGTGGCAAATATGTGTGAAGTCACATAAAAACAAACTTTAAAGGTAAATGACATGATTGGGGATATTCCTCAACATGGGCTGAAACTAATCTAGAATCAAGTAAACTATGCAAGGATTCTACTGTGAAAATTTGGTAGTCAAAAGTTGACTTGTTCTAAAGTAACTTCCATGTGTATGTGCGGTGGCACACAAGTCAGTTGTGCAGGGTTCTATGGAAGGTATTTTTATCGGGGCACGAGAGAATTAAAATACCACTATGTTCATGCTTGATTTTCCTTAAGTAAACAAATTAGAGACAAATCCTTCCAGCTGGGAGATCTATTCCAGGTGGTGTACAATTGGTATATATTTCAACTCATTTGGTTCTTGAGGCATTTTCACTTGTTCTCAATCATGTCACTAACCTTTAAAAGACCATAAACCCTGACACTTTACCTAGTAAGTTCTATGGATTTTTCTATTTTTTATGAGGAAAAATTGCCAATCCTGATTCAGAGTACTTTTACCCTTTTACACAACCCACACTCATTCTATATTTATGGGAACATTAACATAGAGTCATCAAATTTTACTGAAACACTGGAATTAAAATTTGCATTATTCATAAAAATATCACGTATGCAGGCAAAAATTAAACCACAATTTCAACATACCTTATTTGAATTCAGCACCCACGAATACAATTTCCCAGGGAGTGCATGGAGGAAGATATATGCATATGACCGTATGGCGTACACCGGTGAATACTCCCACGTTTGAAAACCATTGCCATATATCAGGAAGTGAGTCTGGAAAAATGAGATAAGACAAATGAACTCAGCAAACTACGTACTTCATAGATGGGTTTTTACCGGCAATAATTGTTGTAATACATGTAATTGGATTGTTCAATAATGGGCTAAAGTTAGTATAGACTGAAGATGCCTTTTGGGGGCAATTTTATTTCACTATAACACACATTTTAGACAGACCCCAGGACAAGATACCTTGTTCTTGGTCTCCAACACGTTAAACAAAAAGAAAAGGCTGCAATACTGAGTATAATCATTTGAATATATTTCAGAGTTTGCAATATACATGTAGTTGAATAGTTACATGAAAATTTCAGTCAAATGGTCTCAATCAGACGGACCTGAGTAAGTTTTACATTATACTTTGTGGGAATTTTATCAGTTCTGATTCATGAATCAAAAGTCAGACATTCTTAAAGGGTACAATGCCGGGTTCACAGGTAGAAAGGCACATGAGGAAGACACCACTTTATTCGTATAGGTTGAACAAAGACATTTAACTGTACTCACTGGCTCCCAATAGTTTAGGTCTCGCAACAGTCAGAGATGTTGCTAAATAACTTAGGCTACACAGAAATGGGTTAGCATCAGCAGCTTTTGTGCTGCAGCTTTGGAATACCTACCCTGATAAAATAATGGTTTCTTCCAAATACACAGGCAGATAGGCAAATGAGGAAGACACCACTTTACTCATGCAGGGGGAACAAAGACATTTACATGTAACTCTACTCACCGCGGCTCCAAATAGTTGTAGGTCTCGTCACAGTCAGAGATGTTGCTTTAAGTTAAGCTGCACAGAAACTAGTTAGCATCAGCAGCTTTCGTGCTGCAGCTTTGTAATACCTACATGTACCCTGATAAAATAATGGTTTCTTCCAAATACACAGGTAGGAAGACATAAGAGGAAGACACCACTTTACTCATATAGGGGGAACAAAGACATTTAACCGTGCTCACTGGCTCCCAATAGTTGTAGGTCTTGTCACAGTCGGAGATGTTGCGAAGTAAGGCTATACAGAACCGAGTTGGCATCAACAGCTTTCGTGCTGCAGCTTCGTAATACCTACATGTACCCTGATGAAATAATGGTTTCTTCCAAATACACAGGTAGAAAGACATAAGAGGAAGACATCACTTTACTCATATAGGGGGAACAAAGACATTTAACTGTACTCACTGGCTCCCAATAGTTGTAGGTCTCGTCACAATCGGAGATGTTGCTAAGTAAGGCTGCACAGAAACGGGTTGCCATCAGCAACTTTAAGGCCGCCCCCGACGAAGGTGTCCAGCACTGGAGGTTGCTGGGAAGTTTCTTGACCGTATTCTCGGAGGAGGTGGTTGTATCTGGAGGGGGTCTGGATAATTAAATTAGCATGATAGGATTTGTTACAAAGTTCATATGGCATTTTTATCACCAATAAAAACTAAAAATTTTGGAATGTTATAAATCATAGATCAGCAGTTTGTGAACTTAACCCGTTGGAGACTTAATATGAGTTAACTCATGGTGGGGTCTATGGAAAATGTGTGTCGTAGTAAAATCAAATTGTCTCCAACGGGTTAAAATTACGGGGGTGTCATTTTAATCAATCTTTTCAGAACAGCACATAACTCATTTTTCACAATTACAGTTAATTTATTCATCTGGCCATTGTTTGTTTAGGGGTTTTCCAACAATTGCTAGCATCTAATAATATTGGGTTTAAAAATTTAAAGGGAGAAGGCGCCAGCAACTAACAGGCATAAGTTAAGAATAACTAGAGCAGTTCGACTGCGCGCAGTCGATGGGTATGCCTCCGCAGTCCGCACTTCCATCCAATTGATGTAATTTGAAAAGCTTCAAGTTACCATGGTAGCAAGACCAATTAGATGAATAAGCATCAGCCTATGTGACCCTTGACCAAGTTACAGTAAAATCCAATTTAAGCAGTTCTTAAATTATCGTGACAATGAGCTCAATTCGGACATGAGGCCTTGTGACCTTTGACCTCTGACCTTTCAACTCCAAAATCGAATCGGTAAATTGGTGCCTTATATTAGATACTTCTCCTAAGTTACATCAAAATTGGAAAAGTCATACTCAATTAAGTTATCACAGTAATGAGCCCAAATCAGACATATTTAAGGCCCGGTGACCTTTGACCTTTGATCTCCCAGCTCCAAAATCTAATCAGTTTATTGGTGCCTCATAATACTTCACCCACGTTACATGAAAATCCAACTGGCTGTTCTCAAGTTATCGCGGTAACGAGCCCAAATCGATAAGGCCTGGTGACCTTTGACCTTTGAGCTCATAAATCTAATCAGTTCATTGGTGCTGTATAATACATACTTCACCCAAGTTACATCAAAATCCAACACACCATTCTTAAGTTATCATGGTACCGAGCCCAAATCAGACATATTTCAGGCCCTGTGACCTTTGACCTTTCAGCTCCAAAATCTAATCAGTTTATTGGTGCTTTATAATACATACTTCACCCAAGTTACATCACAATCCGACCAGCCGCTCTCAAGTTATCGCAGTAACGAGCCCAAATCAGACATATTTAAGGCCAGGTGACCTTTGACCTTTGATCTTCCAGCTCCAAAATCTAATCAGTTTATTGGTGCCTCATAATACATACTTCACCCACGTTACATGAAAATCCAACTAGCTGTTCTCAAGTTATCGCGGTAACGAGCCCAAATCAGACATATATAAGGCCTGGTGACCTTTGACCTTTGAGCTCATAAATCTAATCAGTTCATTGGTGCTGTATAATACATACTTCACCCAAGTTACATCAAAATCCAACACACCATTCTTAAGTTATCGCGGTCAACGACCCAAATCAGACATATTTCAGGCCCTGTGACCTTTGACCTTTCAGCTCCAAAATCTAATCAGTTTATTGGTGCTTTATAATACATACTTCACCCAAGTTACATCACAATCCGACCAGCCGCTCTCAAGTTATCGCAGTAACGAGCCCAAATCAGACATATTTACGGTGACCTTTGACCTTTGACCTTTCAGCTCCAAATCTAATCAGTTCATTGGTGCCTCATAATACATACTTCACCCAAGTTACCTGACAAATCCGACCAGGCCGCTCTCAAGTTATCGCGGTAACGAGCCCAAATCGAGACATATTTAAGGCCCG
>JZLH01S0102221.1:0-12500 GCA_001188425.1 Eucidaris tribuloides
TATCGTGTTTACAAGGACTTCACAAGGGTACGATGAAAACATGTCACTGTGACCTTGACCTTTGACCTTTCGACCTCGAAATCAATAGGCTTCCTGGGATCCATGCTAGTATCATACACCCCAAATTATATGAGCCTGGGTTAAGTTAAACTGAAGTTATCGCATTTACAAGGACTTCACAAGGGTGAGATGAAAACATGTCACTGTGACCTTGACCTTTAACCTTTCGACCTCAAAATCAATAGGCTTCCTGGGATCCATGCTAGTATCAAACACACTAAATTATATGAGGCTAGGTTAAGTTAAACTGAAGTTATGGCGTTTACAAGGAAAAGTTAACGGACAGACGGACAGACAGACGGACACCGAGCGTGAAACCATAATACGTCCCGTAGCCGGGCGTATGATAAAAACTGGGGGGGGGGGGGAGGAGGGGAGTCACTTGAGTACAGAACTGCATCCAGAATCCAGATTGATGCATTTATTGATCTGTGCTGTGCAAATTGGCAAACATTAGCAAGGCAAGGGGCCAAGGTGGTGAACAGGTGAATTAGTAAGAAATCTTAGTAAGAAAGTCTTGTTGTGGCTTGTGCCTCAAGCCCTCATGTTGGATTCTGGGAGTACATGTACCTTTAGAATGCAACACAATTTTTTTTTTGAGAAGCAGAATATCCTGACACAATTGGTGCAATCATCCAAATTAGCTTAACTGTCAGATAAAATCGCGCTTATCGCGGTCACGACTCGACTTATGTAGTTGATGTCAATCTTATCTCAGGTGTAACTTGTGTCAAGCACATCGTTGAGGGCATAACAAAGTCACACAAAAGAGTCAAGGGCGCCTGGTATTTGGGTAACGCACCAACCCACCAACGTACGACGTGGTCGGGTATCTGGCCAACGGACCAATGAACCAACAGAGTAGTCATAGAGTATGGTATTTGACCAAAAGACCACCGCCAATAGTCGTAGGGTATTTGGCAAAGCAAAAATGGACTTGGCCAACGGACCAACGGCCAACGCAGTTGTCGTAGGGTTTTTGGCCAACACGCCAACGGACCAACGCAGTTGTTGTAGGGTTATTTGGCCAACGGACCAGCGGACCAACGTGTAGTGGTCGAAGGAGTATTTGGCCAACCCACCAACGGGCCAACGCAGTGGTCGTAATGATAGTTCACTACTACTACCACTACTACTACTACTACTACTACTAATATAAATAATAATATGCCAATAATAATAATTATAATAACAACGAGTTTGGCTTGACGAAATAAACCTCATCTTTAATCTAATATTGATGATGATAATAATTAATAATAAAAATACTGATAAAAATAATAATGAAAATGAAAATAATGAAAAAGTAATTGTGACGGAATAAACCTATGGTGTGGATTCCGCCTACGTGGCTTGTAATGTTTTAATGATAATAATTCAACCCTAAACACCGTAACCATAACCCTAAACACCTAACCCTTTAACACCCTAACCCTAACATTAACCCTAAACACCCTAACCACCCTAACCCTAACACTAACCCTAAACACCCTAACCCTAAACACCCTAATCCTAAACACCCTAACCCTAAACACCATAACCCTAACACTAACCCTGAACACCCTAACCCTAAACACCCTAACCCAAAACAACCTAACCCTAAACACCCTAACCCTAAACACCCTAACCCTAAACCCTAAACACCCTAACCCTAACCCTGGTCGTATGGAATTTGGCCAACGGACCAACTGATCACGGAGTGGTCACGAGACGGACGTCACGTTGGTCCGTTGGCACACACTAAAGGCAAGTCGACAAACAGCAACCCCCCTCCCCCCCCCCCAACAAAAAAAAATGAATAAAAAATTGCGTTGCATTATAAAGGTAAGCTGGATTCTGCAATACTGTTTCTAAAAGTTTAATTCATTGAATTGAATTGAATTGTTTTATTTTCCACTTCCATGATAAAAAGATCAAGACATGCACAATAAAATAAACAACGATAACAAACAAACTTCATACACAGTTAAAAATAGCTAATGATAAAAATAATGGAGAATGGATGGATCTTCGCAAAGTAATATTAAGGTAACTTATAATTTGAAGATCCCTTCAGAATAGAAAAAAAAATGTAACAGGTACATAACGTCCTTACAAATCACAGGGACACAATAGACCAGTTCACTAATGCATTCAAATTTTATGCGCATCTTTTAAACAAAGGTTGTCCCCAACAACCTGAAAGCTTGCCCGAGGCTTGCCTGACATAGCAACAACTAATGTATGCAAGTTGGATTCCATGTATTGAAATGTATTCGTGAAAACCGGCTTTATGGAATATCTCGTTACTAGGACCCCAAGGAAGAAACATCCATAAACTTGGGAAGGAACATCCATAATTTTTTTTTTTAACTCAATTACACCCTGGTCCCTACGAAAGCATGCACACTCGTGACACGTACTCCATTCACAACACAAATGTGCACTTGCTCTCGCAGCTGTACGTTGTTCTTGCTGTAAGTTTGCAACCATTCACTGCACTGCATCCACAGTATCTCGCATTGCAATGCGTTGACATCATACGGGTAATCCCCCCGCTAGCTGGATCCACAGGTTGCGATGGTTGAATGCGCATTATAGTCGACGCCTAACAACAGAGCAAGGAGTGATTTTGTCGTTTGAATTTGCTTTCGATCCTTACCTGTTCGCAATACAGCTGAGTCTGTAAGTCAATATTCCGACCATGCGACTCAAATTGTACGGTGCTTTTCGATCGTCCACAAAAAAGTAAAAACCTCGACAGCTGGCACAGCCTCGCTCGAATCACCTACTCTGAATCTTGGATGAAGTTGTTGCAAATAATGTCGATCGATGTCGCACATTTCTCCAATCTACGCTGCGCCATCGCTAGCCGCAGCGGGCGCTTGACATTCTCACAGTATGTGACGTGTTTCTCTATGGTCTAAAATGAAATTGAAAATTCCCCAGAACTTTTTAAAGCTTGGAAACTGTGAAGATATTAGGGAATGTCGGAATACAGAGAAAGAATCGACAAACCCTATAATTTTTAACAATATAAATATAAGTGTTAAAGGCAAAATGATTTTTGATATTTTTTTTGTAAAAGAAACCTAATCTAAATAAATCATTTTTGTGACAAAGGACATATAGGCCTAAAGTGTACGGAACATTTTTTTAACCTTGGTATGAAAAGTAAAGAATTAGTAATGATTATATATGTAATGCAATACCAGAAGTTCTGAAGGAGACATTGTTCGACATAGAATTGTAAGTTTTAGGTCAGAAAAGAGCATTCAGAGATATACACTCCAGAAAATTTTATCCGGGAATTTTATGAATTTCTGGTTAAAGGCCACAAAGCTCTTACACTATATCAATTAAAAACCTGGTTAAAATGATCAAAACCGTTTTGATTACATTGGTGAGGAAGTAAACGAAATATTTATTAGACCCAGACAAATAACTCTTTCAAATTAACACAGAGAATTTCAATACAGGCTACTGCATATGGCTATACTTAAGTACATAATTGTTAAACTTTAGATTTGTTATGAATGATTTAAAGGATTTTTTTTCCAGAAGGAAGCAGAAACTTATATACACAATTATGTTTTTATATTATATCTTTTAGAGAACAACTTAAATCCGAAAAACATTTTGATTGGTAATTTTCAGGGTAAAAAAATAATAATGTGTACAATGTTGTGTTATAATTCTGGAATGAAATCATGTTAACTTATTCAAAGTGAGTGAGAAAATTTGTATTAGGAATCAAAACCCACTGCTTCCAACATAAATTAGCATTCTACCCCTCTTTTTTTGCAAATTTGCAATTATCGTATTACATTATATTACTTTTCATTGATGCAATGATTTACATCTACTGTTTATATGTCCCGACGAATTTACTCACACATACACTCACTACGGTCGCCCGTTACTTTCAAGTTATAACTTATAACGGCAGCCACTGCATTTTCTATACGATGTTTTGTCCGGTTTTCATACAATGTACTACTGTCTTATGATATTGTTAATTTATATTTAATTCGTATTCATTTATGTTTAATTCGTATTCATTTATGTTTAATTCATATGTTTTTAGATAACACATTGAATCAGTTACAAATCATTTGTATTATATTTGTTGTTCGCAAATATAGAAAGAAATCAAATCAATTACAAAATCAGGAAAATGGCTACCATTGTGTTATCAAAAGAAAATGCAATCGAATTCAATTTGTAATGTTAATTAATTTTGTTGTGATTTTCATATGCTTATTTTGTATTGTTATTGTCATTGTTATGTAAAACTCATTCTATTATATATTATGTTCAATTATTGAAAATTTTTTATTTGTATGAATTGTTAACTCTTGAAAATGCAGAAATCAAATCAAATCAATCTATCAAAATCAATCAAAGTAAAGCTTACAGAAACAAAAAATGCTTGCAATCGCGCTCTGCTGGGGCGTGCGTGTTTCCAGGCATGGGAGGTGAAAGAGCTCCACCTTCCTGGGGGTGTTTCATAAAGCTGTTCGTAAGGTACGAACAACTTCATGAACGACTGGTAATACTTTCTTGGGTGCTAATCAGTTTCACATGCATTTACATGTACCACAAGAAGTATCACCAGTCGTGCGTAAAGTCGTTCGTAACTTACGAACAGCTTTTATGAAACACCTCCAGGTGTAGGAAATGGGCGTAGGGGAGAAAATTGACTTCATGCTCGAGATCAGTTGTCATCCTAGTTTTTTTTTTTTTTTTAGTTTTTACAAATTTTATTCCAATTCTTGATATTGTCTTTTTCTTAAAATTTAAAAATTCATTTGTGATTAGAAAATTAGAAATGATTATGTAGCAATTTCTCAGTATGTAGGCCTAGGAAAGACTCTTGAACTAGTTGGTTAGTTGAGCCACCCCTATTAAATAAACCATGACCATTGTTTAAACACAATAACGATATATTTATATCGTTACGTCTGTGTTTTAATATTAAAATGATGCCATCTCTTGTTACCTTATAGTACAGGGACCACTCGTGCTAAATTTAACACACTCGGGGTTGCAGACTACAAGCTTGTGAAAATCGTCAAAATTTGAGTTTTGCTATTCAAAGTGAATTCCGTGGAAAAATAGTACGTGTCTTCATATTTTCTACACCTGACTATCATAATACCCTCCCTCCTCAAAAGTGCAACATACACTATAACGCATGCATTTTGAGTTGAAGGGGTCTTTCTGTAATGGAGTCCTATGAAGTTTATTATTGGAAAAATAACAAATTATTTGAAAAGAAATCAATGAATGTAATTTCTTCTTTCTTCTCCAAGACGAAGAGATTATCAAATACAGGTGCACCCACGACAGACGGGCTGGAGCAAAAGAACTTCACATTTTTTCGCCTCCCTATAGGGGTGGGGTGTTAATTCACACTAGCATCGTAATTCGATTTCATATTTGCCGTCAAACGGTTTTGATGATTTGGAAAGACTTCCAACAAACCAAAAATGTCAATATGTTCCTTTGAAGCTGTCTCAGAAAGAAGACACCACGCCGCGAAGAAGAAAGCGCCTCCTATCTTCATATAACAGGAGGATAAGCCCATATTTTAGACAAGACCTCTTCACGTTATAATTTCTTATTCTTTCTGAAGTTTAAAGGCGGTTTACTATTATAAACATCCTAAAAATTACTGTCATGTGACTTTTCAGTACATTGGAGACAATAATGTGGAGAGAAGACCATATAGCCTTATTCAACTATTTCACTGTCTTATGAAGATAGGAGGAGCATCAAAGGAGCATATTGGCATTTTTGTTAGTAGGAAGTCTTTCCAAACCATCAAAACCGTTTGACGGCAAATATGAAATCGAATGACGATGCTAGAGTGAATAAACACCCCGCCCCTACAGGGAGGCGAAAAAAATGTTATTTTTTATGTTCCAGCCCTTCTGTCGTGCGTGCGTCTGCATCGCTCCGCCTTGGAGAAGAAATGAGAAATTATATTCATTGATTTCTTTTCAAATAATTTGTTATTTTCCAATAATAAACTCCATTAAGACATCATTACAGAAAGACCCCTTCAACTCAAAATGTATGCGTTTTAGTATATGTTGCAATACTTTCGAGTAGGGAGGTACAGTTGAAAAGAGTATGATTGCATTTTATTTAATCTTATCATTGGATTTGTGTCAAGTAAGACCACAGTAGACAGTAGGGCGTCGACCAAATAACGCTCTAGAAAAAGAGTTCCGTATTCTCCAGATTGGTATTGAAAATTAACATTACAAATTGATTAAGATGAAGTTGCTGATATGAAAACACATTTGTTATCCAATTTTCATTCGCGCGTTGATGAGATAATCGGCTACCTAATGAGGCAGTTTCCTCAGTCTCATTCGTAGAAGAAGGAATCACCGTCAATAGCGATTTCACAGACACGAACATTACTCGCTAGATCGGTCTTTACAGCTATTTTATTAATATTTATGAAGGCCTGTGGATCTACATTAAGTCACATCGGAATGTACTGGTGAAGGTATTGTTTTGAATGAATTTAACAAAAGCCATTCACGCACTCCTCCAGAATTGTTGCTCTCAAATGCCTCACCAAAGTTCCTATTCAGTTTTCAAACAGCTGCGGCTTCACAGAAGATTTGTGACTGCATAAGTTGCCAAGCACTCCCTAGTTTGCGAACCAGGATATGAAGGAGTGACATTCCAGCCACATAATTTAATTGTGCACATGGTGAAAGTCTCCGGTAGTTTGTACAAAGCTGCTAAAATGTACTTGGTCAGGACATTATAACCGTCATAATGAATTAATATTAACAAAAACTCGCAAATGGATTTAGGATAACAAACCCGATTTAGTGGTTTTGTAATATTTAAACAATCATCACTATAATGGGACTACGGAAAATCATGCAATTTGGCCTTGCCCTACCGAATATGGAGTTTCATTTTTCACCACGATGAGTTGAAAATGCTGGGTGTGGTGTTAGCTGAGCCAGTGTCTATGGGGTTAGTTGAGCCATGGCTCCACTTACCCCATCATACTCTTACAACCATGTAAATTATTACAGTGATGAAACTTTACATGGTTTCTCTTCAAGCAGTATAGCATGTGACCTAGACCAAGCTATATTACACAACTGACATGATTGACATTGCATTTTAGCACTTTTAACAGTGGAAAGTTGGCCATAAAATAAATAAATAAACAAATAGTGTCTTTGCGTACAGAAGTTCGTCCTTTAAAAGGCTAAATATAGGCCTATATTTCTTTTATATTTCCTCTTGCATGCTTAACGAGAATGTAAAGAGTAGGGGAACTAGATGTTCTTGAAAAGGTTGCTGTTGCTGTTAAAGGCACGGTCTACCCCGACGTCAAGTTGGTTTTAATGAAAGTTTAACAATGAGAGTCATATATTGATGAAAGTTTGACGAAAATTCACCAAAGAATAGAGGAGTTATGAAGTTTTATTTTGTGACGTCACATACGAGCAACTCCCCATATGTCACGTGATATTAATTCAATGAATTGCCACTTTTGATTGTTTCCTGTTAATTGATTTTTTTTTCATAGAAGCATGTATGAAATAATGTTTCTAATTCTAAGAAAATGGCGCTTCATGGAATTTATATTACACGGCAATGGGAGAGCTGCTCGCATGTGACGTCACTACCTGTGTCACTGTTTTTTTGTGTTATTATTAGTAACCAAACTATTTCAAATGTGTGCTATTGATTGCCAAAGAAAATAACTGTGTCAATTTCAGCTCACAATTAAAGACAGTTTATGTTGTAAAACTGCATTTCTGCCTCCTTATGTTCCAAATTGAACAAATATACTGTATACTAATGTACATGTAGTATATAAATAATATGGGATAATATATGATTACACAAATCAACACCATTGCTGTTATGCAAAATTTATATGTATTTGTATTATATTTCACATTTATGTATTTTTATGTATTTTCAGCACCTCTCATATAGACAAAGTATGGGAATTATTTGTAATCTTCCACCTCCGCTGAAAATTTGATGTAGGTTTCAAGAGTAATTAGGGTTAACGTTTTTGTATCGTCGTTGACATAGGAAGATAATCTGAGTTTTATTTCGTAATAATAATAATAATAATAATAATAATAATAATAATAATACAAGATATTTATATAGCGCAAATTGCTAAAGCCTCAATGCGCTGAAGAGATACTCAAAGAGAAATACATGTAATCTACTGACAAATTCGAAGTAACAAAAAACAAGATAACAAGAAAACAGATGATGTACAGATATCTAAACGTGAACATTATAGGTAGGCAAGCTGAAATAAATGAGTTTTTAACAAAGTTTTGAAAATGTTCACAGTTCCAGCATTGCGCATGTGTAGGGGTAGGTTGTTCCATAAAGGGGCGGCGAAAGAAAAGGTTCGTTGACCATAAGATTTAGAGGGAATGCGGCAAGGAAGCTGAAGAAGAGCCTGAGTTAAAAAACACAAGGTCAGTGATGGAATATAGTGATGTAGTTGGTCAGACACGTAAGCTGGGGAGAGTCCATTTATTGACAGGTGAGGAGGATCTTACAGGCAATGCGCATGTTGACAGGTAACCAGTGAAGAGCTGAGTTGGTGTAATGTGGTGAGAACGAGGAATACAGGTGATGAGGCGAGCAGCGATATTTTGTACACGTTGAAGTTTGGCAATGTCTTTCGCAGGAAGACCACATAGCAGAGAATTGCAGAAATCAAGCCTGGAGCCCGGGCCTGGAGGTGACAAGAGCATGAACTAAACGTGTTGTGGTTTCATGATCCAGGCCCGGATCCAGGTAACGACGGATTTTACTTATTTTTCTTGACAGCCATGAGGGCAGATTTACAAATTCGTAACTAGGCCTATTCATTTATTGAAAGAAATTACTTGCAACAAATGAAATATGTTTGATTAGAAAACCATGATGGGAAACACGAGCCAATCTCTATTATATGCGTCATTTAACATCTAAATCTAAATGGGGGGTTTCAAGCGCCGTGATATTATCGCGTATCCCGCGGGCCGCGCGCAAAGGAATGCGCGTCTACGCGCTGCCGTGAGACGCATGTGATATCGAAAATATCATACGCTGAGGAAAAATACCATATACATCCGGGTATATTTTGTATTTGTTTACGGGTTAAAATCAAGTTTTCCACACAAATACTGCATTATAAGTTTAACCATTTGTTTTAAATCAATGATATGGTTACTTCTGTATGCTTGCTTTGCTTAATTTACTAAATCATAGAAGAAGATGTGATTTCTGTTGAATAAGAAGAAGAATTACAACCCAGCTAACAAATGGACGTTTTAAGAACGTTCTTAAAAGTCCAAAGTTGGTTTTTTGGACGTTTTGTGAAAACGTTTTATAGACGTAAAAATGTGGTAGGTTTTAGACGTTTTGGACGTTTTTAAAACGTTTTTAAACGTTTTGAAAACGTCCTTAGAACGTAAAAGACGTTTCGTAAATTTAACCAAGACCTGGAGAAAACATAAAACCTTTTAAAAACGTTTAGAAAACGTTTTGCGGACGTTTTGAAAACGAACTCGGTACGTAAAAATGTAAAAATAAAGAAAAATTTTGAAATCTAGAAACAATTGGTTGTACTTTCCATTCTTTTCACTAAACCTATAACCTATAGACCTATCACTAACCTAACCTGACCTATCCTAATACCTATCCAATTCTACCCTACCTACCTCAACTGTCATACCATAAGTTAACATTGATATATATATCGTATATTTTTAAAGTTAAACAAATAGTGGTTACTTTTTGTTTTTACAAATAGGAAGTCTCCTATAAAGTGAAATCACTTTCACGGGATGTAATATTTTTGCCAACTTTGTTATGCATTTGATAACAGAACTATATGGCGCCGCTAGATGTTCAAAACACTATGAAAATGTCTATTAATATGGTGAAGTTGTCATTATAACTGATTATGCAAATTACCATGTGAATATGCATTAGATAAAGGGCCTCGCTTGCTATGTATTATGTGCGTACGTGTTGCATGCGTCTATTTTTCGTGTTTCCAACTAAGTGGAAATAAAATTCAAATTACCTCACCCAACTGCACGCTTGCAAAGGTGCATACACACTCCGCCCATCCACCAACCCCCCCCCACCGCACACACAGACACACATACAGACCAACACACAAACGCACGTATACAAACACAGAAATAAACATTTAATCACACAAAGACGCATACATTCAAACGCTCATACAATCGGACAGGTACAAGCGCACACGTTAACAGATCCACGCATGCACATGTAAACACACGCACAACACGCATACATAAACACACAGCATCCACACACACACTCACAGCACACAACACACACACACACACACACACACACACATCACACACACACACACAGCACACACACACACACACACACAACACAAACACACAAAGAAACACACACACACGACAGGCTATCCAGACACACGGAAACATACAGACAGCTAGGTCAGTCACGGCACATTCATAAACACACACACACACACACACACACATAACACACACGCGCACGCGACGCACGCGCACATACAACACGTACACTCACTCGCATCCATACACACAAACAGCTCTTTCCAGACGACGTGGAAAACATTATAGGTTCAATCACGCATAAACGGAAACACGCACACAACCATTCCACACACACACACACACACACACACAACACAGCACACACCACACACACACACAGACACACGCACGCACCACACTACGGCACAGCACACAACACACACCATCAAACAAACAATCGATTTACATCAAAACGTAAAATTTTGTAACGTCCACAAACGTTTGTGTAAACGTCCTATATCAAACGTTCTGTAAACGTCCTATATCAAACGTTCTGTAAACGTCCTATATCAAACGTTCTTATAAACGTTCCATACAAAACGTTCATTTTGAACGTCCACAAACGTTTTGTAAACGTCTATACAAACGTTCCTGTAAACGTCTTATATGCAAAGTTTGTAAACGTCCTATATCAAACGTTCTGTAAACTCCTATATCAAACGTTTCTATACAAGACGTTAATTTTGTAACGTCCAAAAAACGTTTTTAAAACGTTCTAAAAAACCCTCAACTTTGACGTATATGAAAGTCCACTAAAAACGTTTTAAAAACGTTTTTAAAAACGTTCATTTAGGACGAAACGTACAGGAACCTAAAAAAAGTTTGAAAACGTTCTGAAAACGTTCTGTGTTTTGCTGGGAAGTTCTCACACGAAGAATGAAATCAGAGTGGGTAGTGGTCGCATTGAAAGATTGATGATTTGTACAGATTTTTATTAAACTCTTATTTAATAATTTTCTAGAGAATTTAGAATAATAATGATAATATGGATGGCTTATGAAAATATCGACTCGTCTGCGACTCGTCCGAATATTTGTCACAATCGTACATATTTTTCTTGTGTCCACCTCAAAGCCATCCAATATTATATAAAAATGTTCCCACAAGAAAGGACTTAACGTCGGTGTGATCGTATTACCGACACTTTTATTTGGATCAGAATTCACAACAATAAACTTGACTGTTTTCTGAAAATCATATGTTTAAATTCATTCAAATGTCTATATAATATTTCCAAAAAAAAAAAAGAAGAAAGTCACTTGATTAATCTGACGAAATGGCAGTTGAAATAACCCCTTCAAAAATTTCTTTATTTCGCGGTCGCTGAAATCGACCTGTTTACCGGACACCGCTGTTATGTCTATGGCAAACACAAAAGTCGCGCGAGAAGAAAATACACGGAAAACAAATAGCAAAAATGACATTCTCAAAACAAGCTTGACAGCCATATCACTTTGCACGGGCATTAGGAAAATTGGATTATTCACGGAAAAAGGCAGTATTGTCCATAGATGTTAAATTTGCCAATTTTTGTGTTCTTACGATGCGTCATACATTTCTTGATCATCCCACTCGACTCGCACATTCGATACGCGTAATCCGCGCGTAGAACGCGCGTCCGGTAATACAATAGTGTCTCCGGAATACATACAATCGCCCATGTAGTATATATCCCTGTAATTCAAAAACGAATCAGTAGTATCTTAAAAGTGAAAATGTATAATTATAACATCGTTTTCTCATAATCGTCCCATACACTATATAGTGCTATATAGATTTTAACTTATCTATAATCATAATAGATACTAATCTATAGATTTAAGTAGCTTAATACGCACAAACGTGTGACATTGGTATTAATTGCATTGGCGTATCCGCGTAATTTCTCAGAAATTCACATTTGTTTGACCTGTGCATACACGACTTTGCTGTTGAGGCGTGCTACAATATGAAATGACCAAATTGAAAAATATCAAATTAACCCCAAAATTGTACCGGTATCCGAAATTCCGTATCAGATTCTAATCAGGGCGTTCTATGGGG
>JZLH01S0102221.1:14523-17023 GCA_001188425.1 Eucidaris tribuloides
CACACACACACACACACACACACACACACACACACACACACACACACACACACACACACACACACACACACACACACACACACACACACACACACACACACACACACACACACACACACACACACACACACACACACACACACACACACACACACACACACACACACACACACACACAGGTGATCAACTGTACCGCATACGTGTTCCTGATTTGAAGGGGGAGAAGGGATATAGTTTAGGCGCTCTGTTCTGAGGAAAAATATCCTGAAATCTGCTTGAAGTATGGGACGTTTTAACATTTTCTCCCGAAATATAGGGGTAGTAGTAAATATTTACCGAAAAATCCTGAAACAGGGTCCCGAGAAGGTTTAGTTTGAAACCCTCGAACAATTTAGAGGGTGAGTTTGCTAGCTTTCCTCCAAAAAAAGTGTGATAGGGGATAATTTTTGCTGGCTTCCCTTCCAAAAGCCCATTCCAAGAATCTGGAACAAGCATAATGTGTTTGGTTGACCACCTGAGTTTGGGGGGGGGGGGGGGTCTACCACCGATTACAAAAGTCATTTCTGCCCATTTAGAGCAGAGGCTCTGCAGCGAAATAGCTGCAAAATGTGAGCTTTTTAGGTACTTTTTGGGGGTTTGGTGGTAGATCATGCATGCTGCCTCTTCTGGGTGTGACTCGATCAAGTAGTAATATTCCATGGGGAACAATGCATTGTTGTAACTATTTCTCCCCCGATCCACCAAGAAGGGGGAACAACGGAGGTGTGGGTTTAGGAAGCGTGTATTTTCCATGTTATTTTAGAATCGTCTACAGTGGGGTTTTGGTAATAGGCTACCTCCTCTTTCTGAGCAAAACCCCGCAAAAACCATATCCAACTATTTCTGTGTACTTGATCACTCAGCAGTTTCATTATTGATATACTGATTATATGCAAGCAGATGCAAGATCGTCGATCAAGGGGGCGGGGCAGTTGCCATCTGAATGAAATTGTATGGGGTTGAACATATGGACCCCCCCCCCCCATAATTTGAAAAGTTCATAGAACGTAATGCTAGTATAAGTTAAAAAAAAAACCAGTGCGAGACGCTGAAAAACATTTAAAATGACATAAATATACTGTTTAAAGCCACTGCCTAACATTTTACCACATTTAAAAAAATGTGAGCTACATATATGCTCCAATTGTCTTTGATAAGGTCTAAAAATAAAGCCCCGGAAAAATTTGCCATTATCAAAATGATTAATTAGTGCTTTAAAAAAGTGAAAATCGTAAGTTGACCGGATTCACCTGCCCATTTCCTCCCCTATACTTACTGTGTGCGGATCTACGCTATTTTTTTACTCGCCCCAAGTACTAATTGTTTATTCACTCATATCTTGCTAGTGGCAGCATAAATTTCCAAACTTTTGTATTCTAGTGTGTTAATTTGTCAATATTCAAACACTACTATGTAGCTCAGATAGCAAAGTTTGACAATTTTTTAATTTGAAGCTCCACAATGTTAGCCTATTACTGTAACATTATGCAAATAGCCTAATGCACATTAGCGAGGTCGTTAGTAAAAACTATTGTCCGCGAGGTAACTTCCTAAAAATCTGAAACAAACGAGGCTGAAAGCCGAGTGTGTTTTGGATTTTTTTATAAAGTTACCGAGGGTTAATAGTTTTACTGACGACCGAACGCGTAATGTGCATTTTTTGTTTTATAAAATGGTTTCAAAAATCTGAGCGGGCACTAGTAAAAACTAATGCCCACTTGCATAACACACAGGATCAACATGACCATTTTATAAAGACAATTGTCAATTTTTCGGGGCGCTTCAAGCGTTAATTTCAATAATGAAACTCGACAACAATAATTGTTGGCGTTTTTATTACTTTGCCCCCCATGGATCTACGTCCGTGAGCAGATAGCACATTACTTCAATGACAATGGATAATGAAACACCGTGTACAAAAGGGAATGTTAATAACAGACAGACACACACACACACACACACACACACACACACACACACACACACACACACACACACACACACACACACACACACACACACACACACACACACACACACACACACACACACACACACACACACACACACACAGTTTCAGAGAGGATACTACTTGCAAGGAAGGCATACATACATGTAGATCATTTTCTCATCAAATTTTATTGAGTTTGGGCATAAAATCCTGTACATGAATACTGATTTATGAAGTTATTTTTTTACTGCACAAATATTTAGAGAAAGAAAATGATATACTTGTTCAATGAAAGATCATTGCTCACTATAGACATTGCAATTATCTTAGGAATAAGTAGATAGATAAAAACAAAACTCAAAAAATCTATCAATCGATCAGTCAATGAGTTGATAAATCAATCAATCATTGATAATCATAATACCGTATAGTTGCATTTTTTTGTAAAAAAAAAAATCAAAAATAAATATAGATAAGCAAATAGATTGATATAAATACTATTCGAATGAT
>JZLH01S0102221.1:19523-27321 GCA_001188425.1 Eucidaris tribuloides
CCTTCAAGATAGTAGATAGTTTTGTGGAAGGGGTGGGGTACTGCATTACCACACCTTCGTCAACACCATCGGCCTTCAGGGGCCTGAACTCACCTATTACGTTGACAGGAAAGAGAACTAGGATATTCTATGGGGTGCTGTGATCTCTTCTAAAAGGTTAGGGGTGCAGTAGGACTATCAGTCACACCTAGGGACGTGATCTCGACAAAGTTCCATTGCACTGACAGCAAAGAGAACACACATGATGAGGAAATAAAGTGAAATACATTGTAATTCTTCTGATTTCGACGAGTTGTTCTTAGGTGGGATCGTCATTGTGGAAGAATGGTCGCGATTTTCATCTACCTTTGTGGTCAGTGTATATGTTATGACCCTAGAGTACGTTTCAGTTGAACATACTAGGGTGTTATTTTCCATTTCGCTTGTACCGTTGACGATTCTTGGTATGTTAACAGCAATATTCACCACAATCATTCCGTATTCGTTCTCTGCAATACAAACCAATTCGACATCATATTCTTCGAAATCCTTGGGTATAAATTTGGATTTGATCGCTATCAATCATTCGATCCGATTCATTGCCGATGCTGTAATCGATGTCAACGGCACGCCACCGTACATTTGGAGGAGGGTATGACGTCACAGGGCAACGTAATACGATGATGTCATTGGTCACGTGACAAATTTCGTCGTCAGAAGGAGATGGCGGACATGGAAATCAGCGTTCAACAAGTCAGAGAGTGGTCGGTTCGAGTGGACCGGGGGAGAGCTGCACACGCCACCATGTATGACAACTTTGGCTGTAGTATTGACTAGCCATCGTTGGCTGCAGTCGCACGTTATTGGATTATGATCGACGTAGATACTGAGACCTGGCCGGTCCGTGCAGGATGGGACAAGTGTTCGGTCTATCCTAGACAATTGGTTTTCTCTTAAATCGAGTTGCGACAAAGAAGGCATGATACTAAGCACGTCGGCGCCCATCCAGCCGGGGACGTGACCAAGATGGTTACCCCTTAGATTGAGATACTCCAATCTGTGATGCACATTTGTAATGTTGCAATAAAGAAATGCAGTGATAAGATTGTTAGACAGGTCTAGGGTTCGAACGTTTGGAAACAAATTAGTGAACAATCTCCAGTCAATAAAAGCTATCAGGTTGTTTCTCAAGTTCAATATCCGCAGCCTTGGGGCAAACACCTGTGGTAGATTGGTCATGTTGGTCCTCTCAAAGGTTACTGAAGACGGTCCACTTCCGTTTACCCTAGTGTATGATCCGCTTAATAAGTGTTCTATTACATTCCTTGCAGCTTTCACGCCATATAAAACTACTGACGTCAACGTTGGAACCGTACATGCATTTTTAGTTATCCTACTAATCTGCATACCGATGAGTTCTACATGTATAACGATCGGACTACAGAATACATCTCCAGGGATAATAAGAGAAGTTGAACCATACATGCGGATATCTTCTGATCGTGTCAAGAGAAACAGAACTGAAGCAGATACTGAGCTTGTTGTTTGTGAGCCAAACCTAAACTTATGGAGATGTAACGACGATCCCTGAATTTCATATGCCTCATTGTTGTGACCTTCATTCCTATTTCCAGTCATCGCCAAATACCTCAGACTTTGAAATGCACTTATGTCGGATATATTTAGCTGGAATCGGTCAATGCTATTGCAAGAAACGTTGAGACGCTGCAACCTTGGGACGTAAGGACCAATCTCAGAAGGAAACTGAGATAACCTGCTTCTGCTTAGGTCAAGTATCTGTAACAAAGGCAGATACACTTCCATTTGGAAAATATTAATTGTAACATTTCTGAGATCTAACTCCTTGAGGCTAGGAACAAGTGAAAATGCGTGATTATGGATAAACAATATTGGGTTGTCGGATAGGGTTATTGACTCTATTGTAGGGAAGAATGAAAAGCGTTTGACAGTTGTTATATGATTATATTGTAAGCATAGGTCAGTTACACGTTCAAGTCCATATAGGTCTGTGTCGATCAAGCGAAATTTATTGTCCTGAAATGATATGAAAGAGGCCGCTATATTTGACAAGTCTCGGGTTTGCATCATTTGGTTGCTGGATAAATCCAAAAATCCTAGTTCGGATAGGAGGGAGAATGCATTTTCATCGACAGAACGGATCTGATTTGCCCTAAGATCCAGGATCCGCAGCCTCGGAATGTCTAATTTTCCGATAATCGATATGATTCTGTTACGCGCCAGTCGGAGGCTTTCAAGATTTGGTAGAGCGTAGAAATCTTCAGCAAAGATCCTTGTAATTTTATTTGAATAAAAAGAAACTGTACTAAGGGTTCTCAGGCCTGAAATAGCCGGGACCGCACGAAGCAGATTACCAGCCAAGTTAACAAAGAGTACTTGTAGCCTGTTCAGTCCATAAATTTCCTGGACTTGACTGTAAGGGCATGTTAAGGATGTTAAGGTGGAATGATGAGTGAAATTTAACATGGGTAGGTTTCCTGAAAGATAGAAGTCGTTTAGCGCAGGAGCTTGGTCTAAAACGTAGGCAGGTTTGAAGTCGATTGAAGCCCCTGTCACAGTCAACTCACTTAGGTTGGGAAGGGTGGGAAAATTTGAGTATTCTTTGATGAACGTGAAGTGGAGATCGTCAATAAAGGTCAATCCCGGAGTACCCCCAAGAAAGTTGATGTCAGTTAGTTTGTTGCTTCTGATTCTCAGTGATTTTACGGATTCACAAAAGGCGTCAATGGCAATGTATGTAATGCTGTTGTAGGAGATATCCACTGCTTTCAGAGCCGGAAAACAGAACGCAGATGAAGGTATGTGGGACAATCGATTATGACGAAGGCTAATGGTTTCCAGTGCATGTACGCTATGGGATTTATGATCAATTCTTTGTATACTATTGTAGCCCAAATCTATTTCCGTTAAGTTCTGTGGTAGAAATTCCGATTGAACCGCCACCAGATTGTTGAAACGGATACTCAGTATTTGCAAATTCGGTGCATTATTTCGGAAGTGTTCTGGTATGAATTCAATATCGTTCTGGTCTAGGGTCAATTCACGCAACGAGAATAGATTGTGAAATACCGGAATGACACCAAGGGAGTTCCGGACTAAGCGAACATACGCCAGTTCTCTCAATTTCAGAAAGATACGACTGTCAAGCGTCTTGAAATAATTGTCGGTCATAACTAGAACAGTTACTCTTGGTACGTCTTGTAAAAGGGGCAGTGACAGGTTCAGTGGTGTGCTGTAATGTGTAGGTGACCCACAGACGTCAGAAGAGCCCGGTTCTGGTTGCAAGAAGACCCGTTTGCATCTTATTGTTGGGTGGAAAAAGCCAGTTCCGTCATCAGACATGTTCTCACAGATACAAACCTCACATACAG
This sequence comes from Eucidaris tribuloides, assembly GCA_001188425.1. NCBI lineage: Eukaryota > Metazoa > Echinodermata > Echinoidea > Cidaroida > Cidaridae > Eucidaris > Eucidaris tribuloides. Next base: position 22,913 of record JZLH01S0102221.1, read on the forward strand.
TTGACTGGCTCGACAGTCGCAAAAGGCAAGTCATAACGAACAGCGCCACCAACGTCCAGTTTCTGCACAATTTGCTCAATCCCATATTGTCAACCTGATTATCTGTGTATGGAAAATACAGAAATTGTCATTATTAAGAATGACAACATTTACTTATATAAAAGATGACTTGAGCTATATACCAGTCTGGCTCGACAGTCGCAAAAGGCAAGTCGTATCGAACAGCACCACCAACGTCCAGCTTCTGCGCAGTGTACTCGATACCATGTTAGTAAACTAAAATCTGTATGTATGGAAATTGTAGAAATTAGGCCTATAGTTATTAAGAATAAGCGCATTATCAGTAGAGGAACTGAGCAGCATACGAGTGGAAGACAACATTCCATTGGAATCAAGATTGTTGGTATAGGAATACAAACCAGTGACGCGATGTTGTCCCGGCCTGAACAATAACTTTATTCACTTATTGTTTTGTTCCAAATCTTTTCCTTGTATTTTTGTATTTGTAAATGAAATGAATGACAATATGACACACACACACACACACACACACACACACACACACACACACACACACACACACACACACACACACACACACACACACACACACACCACAGGACACACATACTGACAAGAGCTACATTGTGGGGGTGTTCCTGTATGTGCAGTGTGGGTGTTCCTTAATAGGTATAAAAACACATTGCGAGTGTATGATTTTAACCCCCACAGTGCCGAAATACGCCCACAATGTAACCTCATACTTAAACATACACCCACAATGTACCTCCTGCACGCCCGCAACATACAATAGACACACAACACACAAAAGACACACCACATCATTATGGGAGTAAAAATAAAAAAAAAGGGTTCACTTTAGCACGCACACTGTGTTGTTTTAAACCGTTTTAAAATGTTTCATTCTGATGGGGGTACCCCCACAATGCCGAAATACGCCCACAATTTAACCTCATACTTAAACATACACCCTCAATGTACCTCCTGCACACTCACACACACAGACACACATACACACACATACACACACATATACACACAACAAAAAAAGTAACTACCCCCTTTTTCAAACTACCGTAACTTTTTAAGAAAATAAGTTCTCGCAAAATAATTTGGCAGGAGTATTCCTACACTCATTGACTAACCTCTGTGTGAAAATGTGATTGATCCGTCAAGCCACGCATGAGTGAGCATGCATTAAAGGCAAAAATGCCACTTTTCAAAAGTCACAGGAGTCATCACTTATGCCAAAATAAAGGTAAATAATGTTATTTTTTGCTTTATTTAAAGAGTGTGCTCACTCAACCTTGACATGGTTACAACCTCTTATGTTCATGCAACATGTTAAGATACGTTTTGCTGAAAAATAAAGGATTTCAATTTTTTCAATAAACTTAATGGATTTTACAGTTTCGAAATTGGGGAAAGATGGCAATTTTTAAATTGAGCTCACTGAAGCGCAAAAAATGAGAAAAGTGTCAAAAGAAGTGTAAGGGGTTCAAACAATAGATGAATAACATAAATAGCGCTAAATCAGTCACCAGAAACAGAATTTGTCAAAATCCCTGTATTGCTATATCCCCCAAAATGACCCTTGTGACTTTTTGAAAAGTGACTTTTTGCCTTTAATATGTGCTCACTCATGCATGCATTGACGAATCAATCACATTTTCCCACAGAAGTTAGTCAATTAGTGCAAAAAACACCCCTGCCAAATTATTTTGCTCAAAACAGTTCTTTAAAAAGTTATGGTATTTTGAAAAAGGGGTAGTTACTTATTTGTTGTTGTGTTTATATATATATATATATATATATTATATATATATATATATATATATAAATAATATATATATATATAATATACATATATATATATATATATAATACACACACACACACCAAACCTCACACACACACATCGGGCTTCTTTTAATAACTGATTGGATGATCAGAAATGCATCTCTACGTAAAAGCGTTTTTGTGGATATCTTTTGCAGATTAGAATCAGCTAATTTAAATGATTTGTAGTGGAAATATTTTCAATGCATATCATTGATTCTAAGCGACCCTAAACAGCACCTGGAATTGATTTCAGAAGACACACACTGTCTTTTCATCCACACTCTGAAATGTGTAGGTACAACTATTTCCCAATTAGTACCCAATTTATCCACATTATACGGAATATTATGGGGTACAGATAACCATTAAAGATAAATCTACTGGTGAGATATGTTTATGCACAAAAATATATAGGAAATATTTATTTCCAAAACGTCTTAAATCCGTTTTCAATAAAAGGGAGATTTATTTTTTTAAATTTCACATATATATAATTTCTCTAATTCGGTGGAGTTATTGCAACACAAAATGCATCTACAAGGTGTTAAAAATAAAACTTGTCAATTTTGGTAATTAATAACACAGAAACTATACACCAGATAATACTGGCATGAGTACGAGTTATAGCTGAGGAGTGGACATTTTTGGTGTAGGTGGTTCGAATTCGATATCTAATAATCATTTTTTATAGTAATTCATGCTCATTTAAAAAGTTAGGGTTCAGATTTTGCTCAATATCCACCCCCTGTACAAAACTGAAACTACAAAAATCAAATGGTGTGTGTGAGAGTGTGTGCCTTGTCCAGACACAATAGCAATAGACAATGGCTGTGCATATCGCCACTGGAAACTCTGGAATGCAATATTCTCATCTGGGTCTGGGGAAGATGAATGCTTTATTTATATTCATTAAAAATCAGCCTGGCCACTGGTAGTCTCAATGAAAGGTGTACATGTAGGATAAGATGCAAGCATGTGTTTCCATGCTTTGTCATACAGTACTAGATATTGCCATTCCAGCTAACAAACATTAGTGTTCAATGTTACCATCAATTATGGATTTCCTTGTTCTTCTTAATCTTGTTTATAATCAAATTACATCATGATCTGCAGCATCGACATATTTGTTTTGATTGTTTGGAATCATTTCTCAACACTTCAAATCCATTAAAAACATTTAAAAAAATCTTCAGGACACAAAGTTTGATTTCCTTTTTACAAAGGTTGCGAATAAAGACTAGCAGTGGCCAGGCTACTTTATGAATATTAATAGATCATTCATCTTTCCCAGATCCAAATGAGAATATTGCTGTTTCCAATGCACAGCCATGGTCTATTGCTATTGTGTGTGGACAAGGCACACACTCTCACACACACCATTTGACTTCTGTACAGTTTCAATTTTGTACAGGGGGTTGGATATTGAACAAATTCTGAACCTTAACTTTTTAAATAAGCATGAAATACATAAAAATGATTATTGATATCGTATTCAAACCACCTCCACCAAAAATGTCCACTCTTCAGCAATAACTCATCTGCATGCCAGTATTATCTGGTGTATAGTTTTTGTGTTATTAAATACCAAAATTGTCAAGTTTTGTTTTTAACACCTAGTATTTCATAGCAACACAAAACTGCTTTTCGAAAAAAAAATCTAGATTCCTTTTTGTTTAAATATGGATTTTATTTGTCGAAATTTGTGGATTTATGTTTTGGGAAAAACATTGATTTAGCACAATTTGAAATGAAAAACAATGTACCCCTGGTCCGCAAATTCAAGAACCTTCATCAAACTAGGCACAGGGGTGCACCATGATGAGTAAATGAACTGAGTGTATTTCGGGCAAATCCCCGCAAGGTCAAAGGTCAAAAGTCAATGAATTTGGTCTAAATATGCTATTTTATTTTATTAACGCGAAATCTCTAGAACCCTTAATTGGGTGGATGATAATCAGACATCAGCGATGCACCATGACAAGTAGAGGCACTAATTATTAGATCTGGGGTGAGATCGGCCTGACGTCAATGAACCCAAATGTTAAAAAAATTGTATTATTATCAGTAACTTCATCTAATCATGGTGTTGAACTTTGGAAGGAATGTTTCTGTTTAGATGGAGGGATGAAAGGGTCCAAGATGAGGGCCAAAGGTCGTGATCAAGGCTTTATCTGCATTCACGTCATGTTTGACAATCATTTTGATGAATGCTCTGATTTAAATGATAGAAAGATTCCTTTCATTGTTAACCCTAACTAAAAAGCCCAAACTATTTTCAACTTTCCGTGGCCAATCACTCTCAAATTTGGCACACATGCAGAACAACTCAAACTCTACAAAACGCAACCATCAAACTTTCTCAAGGTCACCGCATGGGGGCGTTATTCACCATAATATAATGAAATACATAGAAAAAAGGGATTTTGTTGCATATTTTTCTAAGTTTTCGTCTTTAATATCCTATGTATACCTTCAAAAGTGATCAATTTGTCAATAATTGTGCAAGATCACACATTTTTTTAAAATAGAAAATAAGTATTTTGAGT
>JZLH01S0102244.1:0-10849 GCA_001188425.1 Eucidaris tribuloides
AAGCCATTGAAAATTTCAGGAGACATGTGTATTTCAAACTTTGAACTTGCACCTGGAAATACTTGGGCATACTGTAAAGATACATTTACCAAAATGTACAAACCATTTATTTGAATACATGCAACATAAACACCTTTCACAAACTGCCTTTACTTTAAATTCAGATATAGTTACCAATTAATTATAGATTTGCAAACAGAATACCTGAACAAACAGTATTATGACTGATATAACTTAAGGAGAGAAAACTTCTTGTGTAATGCATTGATATTTTCTTTATCAATCATGCCTCCACATGACATGCACATGGGATGTGTACACAATGTGTTTGAGAAACTAGGGAAAAATACAAGCCTCTAAGTCCTCTCCCTCCTAAGCAGGAAGTTTGCAATAATTGCTCAATATAAACAGTCATATCTTCATTGAAAACATCTTTGTGCAACTCCTTTACACATTGTTTCGTGACCCTTTCAGGGTGGTATATACTGCTCAGTAACCAAGTTCTCAGTAAATTAACCGCCTTTAATTTTTACCACGTTCTCAGTAATGTAACCTATCATTTTTAAGAACAAATTATACTAAGTCCACTAGCATTTAATATGAGAAATATATCAATGTAAAGATCCGACTATTCTCATTAAATGCAGAGTATACTTTTGGTAAATGATAACAGTTTAGAAAATTATTATTTTTTCCTATTGTGTTTTTAATAATACACCCATATCATCCATTAATGCCCTGAAATCACACGCTCTCAAACATCCATTTTGGGACATTGATGGGACATTGATGAAACATCGAAAATCCCGAACTCCCCCCCCCCCTAAGAATGCACTAAGAATGCACATAGTGATATCTCCTTTAATAATAATTCTAAAACCACAATATGCCATTATACACAATTTACAGTAGTTTTTATGCTGTGTTTTACGTTTGGTGACGATACCATACTTTGTGAAAGATTGACGAAAAATTTGTCCGACCAAAATTATACATGGACTTTATAAAGTATTATTTTTGACGTGTAACTATAAATCTTCTAAAGTTCTTCTCTTTAGTAAAAACACCTGAACTTTTGATCCAGTTTGTTTAACCTGTCGCCTCCGAGACTTCATAATTCCCATAGAGTTACTATATGGCACATCTGGTTCCAGTGAACAACGGGTTAAATGCATGGCTTGTACCTATCTTATGTCACAATGATCCTCACCAAAATACACAAATGTAAACATTGAGAACTTCTATACTGAATATACAAGGTTTGTACAGTTGTTACACCTGACTATTTGCATAAGATTGTGCATATAAAAATGGGTAATTACACACACGTTGAAGTAACATTTGTTTCCTTTAAATAACTCAATTGTTTGATGATGTCAGTGATGATGTAAAATTGTAAATTTAAAATAGATACAGCAGAAATATCACTGAATGAACAAAAATTATGTCATTTGCAGTGTTTACACATACATATATTTGTTTCAATGTTTAAATATTCTAATTGGATACTAACAATGCTGAAGAAAGCATTTTTAATATTCTTATTATAGGGATGGAAGGGAAATTTTAACAACTCCCTCCTTCACACAACCTCCAAGTACAGGAATAAAAAAAAATTAAATACACTTTCTTGGACCCTTTCTTTCTGATTTTTTCTTGATTTTTTTTATTCATAATGAGGGACGGAAACATTACAAAGGAACTCACAGACTATAAAGTAAGATGTAGCCGGCAACTGAGAGAAATAAGTTAAGAAAAAAAATGCCATTGTGAGAATTGTGAGAATTATTGTACATGGTGATGAAGAAAGCCAAAATAAGGGAAACTGTATGACACTTACCCTCAGCAAGGCCCTATAAATTAGTTAATTTATAATTTTACGTCTTTGCACATTTCTTCCCTCTAAAAAACTTGCCGAAACAGCTATAGGGGGAAGAGCTTATCGATTCAAAAAGTGTATACATTACCACGGTGTGATTAACACATGTCAGGTGGCATGCATCGGTCAGTAGGGTCAGCTCAAGGCCAGTGCACATGCAATCTGATTGGTTGGCAAGAACCCAAAATCTTTCTTAACTTAATCCTGTTAGTTGCTGGCTACATCTTCCTTTAAGTGATATTAATCACATATACCAACCAATTATACTGATCAATGGTTATTTCCAGGGTTGGTTTAATAAGATTTAAGTGTTTATTACTAACATACTTACAAAAAGGTAATTGTAATTACTGTTTTGTAATATAATACAAATATTCTTCATTAAATGATTTGTTTACAATGGACAGATCAGTTCATTATGAATATTTGCTGTCTTTTTCCTGTCACCATGAGACCACTTTGGCATTTGGACTGCCAATCTTGCTAAAATACAGCAAAAGTATCTGATACCTTTCTGTGTAACCCAGTTATATCTTTTTGACAATGAACATACATTTTATCAATCCTACACATTCAGAATTGCTCCTTTCTGGGCTTGATTAATAACCGACACGCTTCCAACACTTTATATCATGCAGCACCAAATAATACATAATATGTCTCCTTCATTAATTAAAATCGATGTAAATTAAAAGTATGAAAAGACAATACATTAATTTTTATATAACCACACCATTACCACTCACGAACAAATCTAACTGATTGAAAGAATAACTATATAAACCACACTATTCTTTAGCCTGTAGCCCACATCGCATAACTCGCCACTGAAATAAACAGGAATGTTAAAAAAAGAAAAAGAAAATGAAAGGAAAATAAACACTACTTATGATCATACATTTTTCTCCTCTACAACCAGATACAAGTATTAACCCACTGGAGACAATTTGAATTCAATATAACATGCTTTCTCCACTGACCCTGGCCTGACATATTTCGTTCTTAGTCCCCAACGGGTTAATGCCTGTATTAATCAATGCATCAGATCACATATCAGAATTTTTTTTTTTTAAAGTTTGCTTCTGGATAGCCGAACCAATAACAGCAAATTGAAACATAAATATGCTTGTTATCAAGATGTGCTCGCCTTTGAAATATTTCTCCCATTTTATTTGTTATGAAAGCCCCATTTTTCTCAGTATCAATTTGTACCCAGTTTGGTTAGTTAAGTCACAAGGCCTGTCAGCTTTCATCTACGAAACTCCGCAATCTAATCGGTACCTCAGTGAAATTACATTGACAAGGTCATATTTGTCTAATAATGGGAAATGTCTATGGTAGCATGACCCTTGACCTTTCAAATCCAAAATCTGATCATTTTTAATCCTGCCATACTTCACAATCATCCGGAGTGTTGCTACAATCACACCAGCGGTTCAAAGTTTATTTGAATAAATAATTGAATAAGGACAAATTTACACACAACCTGATAACGTAGAAAGAATCTGGCACCTCGATGCAGCTGAAAAAGGACGTGAACAAATATGAATTGAATAAAAATGCCCACTGTGCCAACAGCTTAACATCCAATGGCAACATTTATTAGTTTGTGCTACCAAGAATTTGAATTATGGTGTTATCTGTTGAAATTTAGTTTTGTCAGATTTTTGACGATCTGATTACCATTTGAAAAACGAAAGAAAATTGTCCCACGGAGTGAAACAGATTGTGCACCCAATAACATAACTAAAGCAATGTCATGTGACCACATTCTTCACAAACTTGTGTAAAAATGGTATTTACAGCATCTATGCAACAGGCTATACTTAAGAAAAGAAATCAATGTGCATGTAATACACCAATATAAATGATTTACAATCAATAACCTTTTACTAAGAAATCAAACTTTTATCAAAGGAGTTTGGAAGGGGGATTTGGGCGAGGTGGGGATCTACATGAAAGGCTCACATTTCAAAAAACAAGTCTTCAACAAGTTCAATTGTATTTTCCTATTTTCTACAGTCCAGAAGATAAAATAAATCAATAGTGATACATTAGTTACATTAACTAACAAATCATTCAATAATGGTATTGCAAAATTGGAGGGATTAATCTTGATTCAAGTCCCACGGCTAACAACATCAAATTAATTACAAACTTGTCCTTCAGTATGAATTAAAACTCTTAAAGATGGATGTGACTAGTCACTCGGTATAATCCGTCTTCTGTTGGATGAAATCTCAATTTGTTAGACAAGGTAGGGTTCGATACACTCCTGGATCCTCTTGCAGAGTGACCAATAAAGAGGGGCTTGAATCAAGACTAACAGATGACTGGCAGCTGCCAAGACCCACTGGCCTGCCATTGGTAACGTCAATCATTCCTTTCTTGAGCGAGTCTTGGGTTTCTTTGGTGTGCTGGGTAGAGAAAAGAAAATGTTTATCTTTCAAACGTCTAACTCCAAGAAAGGATGTGGCACAAGTTGGATAGACATTTTAAATGTACATGACATGACTGGGGGTAGTCCTCGACTTGGGGTAAAACTATTCTAGAATGAAGTAGACTGTGCAAGGATTCTACTGTGAAAATTTTGTGGTCAAAAAAATTACTCATTTTAACATAACTTCCATCAGGATGCCATGTGACAGACAAATTTGTTGTGAAGCTTTCTATGGGATTAATTTCTTTGAGAGAAATAGAGCTGGTATATTTATGCCTGATCCTCCTAACAAATTCAAGACAAATCCTTCCAGCCAGCAGATACACTCCAGCTGGTGCATCAACCAGTTTGGTTCGAGAGGCATTTTTATTTCTCCCAATCATGCCACTGCCCCTTAAACATATCAACAAAATTTTCATGTTTATTAGTATATCAAAGTTCCTCTCATTAGTTCAGCACTCTATCTAGATATTAACTTCTTTTTTGCAGATTGCAACACTTGACCAATACTCATCACTCTGTAATGCTTGACCACTACTCATCACTTTTTTTGTGTATACAACAGCATTTTATCATATTTGTTCTTCAACTGCAGACTCAAAACACATGTGTTTGTTGAAGTATTGTCACAGATATCTGTGAGTGGTATGCTGGCATTCACTCATTTTTTTTTTCAAATACTTCTTTCTTTCATTTCTAATAAACTGAGAAATAATGATAAAATTATGATGAAATAACTGGATGTTCGTTCACTCACCTAGGCTTTTCGGAAGGTGGTTCTTCTGCAGCGGGCTCCTCACTCTAGAAAATGGGAAAACAAACAAGGTATTTCATAAGTTATGTGTGGTATACTACATTTTATATTTATGAAAGAATACATCCGTTCCTTTCACACAGAGCACTACAATTCTGTTTCAGACATTTTTGCACTCTCTATAGTTAATTTCCAGTACATGTATATTTTTCTAAGTTACACTTGTAAAATTGAATTAAGATATATTCAACACAAAAGTGCCTAATATTTCCTTTCCCTTTCCATTATACATGTAATTGCATATAAAATAAGACATAATATACACATGCCTTTTATGATTTTATTTCATTTCAACTCTTTACTTCCTTTGATCGCTGTACTGCGTGCCCCTAGCTGTGCTTCCTTCACTGATCACTTTCCATTTTTTTCTGTACAAGATGAAGTAAATTAATATCACACAGCAGGGTATTCAATGTGATGCATAAAGATTTGAAGTGTACCAATACTCTGGGTAATTTGTTTGCTATATATGTAGAATATATTTGTGGCATGCTCTCTGCAAAGTATAAGCACTTGTGATCACTCCGATTTTTTTTATTGGGGTTTGAATGTAAATTTCAAACAGTAAGTAAAACAAACAAGACCTGGAATAGACTAGTCAATTAACCAATTCTATCAATCGATCCATCGCACTATCGATACTTTGTCTGCGTACGTTTCGATCATTAACACAAGCATACCCAATGTATTGATCAATATCAATATTGAACTTTGATAGTTACTGTATACGCCAATATTTTCGCGGTTTTGGACTAAATCTCAACATTCGTGAACGCTAATTTTCACGATTTTAGTGATGCTTTCATTGGTGTGAATGGGCATGAACCAGAGTGGAAATTTTCGCGATAACTGACTTGTGAAATTCGCGAAAATAAAACCCCCGCGAAAATTACCACGTATACAGTATTCAAAAACGTACACGTATGGCCGGAACACACACACATAGAAATCGGTGCTTACAGAGCAGAACTTTAACACGTGGAGTATAAGTGCTGGAATATTGTACATATTATGATCTGATTTATCAAAATATGGATTACTTCATGGGTTAAGACAAGTGATTTGTGTTTATTTGTAGTGTATTCTATTTGTACATAAATTTCATTTATAGGGTATTGGTACACTTTAAACAGAAGTGATTAAATTCACCTGCTCTGTGGGTCCCTCAAGGTCTGCTTTCGTCGCCTTCTTTCGTTGTCTTACCGCTGCATCACCTTCTGCCGACACGCCCTCTTCCTCGCCTCCGGCTGCTCCCTCCTCTCCTCCCTCCTCACCAGCTCCCTCCTCCCCATCTTCCCTCTCATCATCTGGACTGGCTTCATCACTCTTCTTGGCATCTACTGGTCCTTCTCCTGGGCTCTGGAGACATACAAGAGGAATTAATGATAAATACTCTTCCTAATGATGTGACAAATATGCAGCATGTCTCAAATAAAATTGTACAAGTGAAAAGCACCCTCTTTGGCAATTAAAAAATACTGTTGTGACATGATGATTACGTCAACGTCAAGGCCAAGTCTCAGCTTTCAAATGCTGTTTGTTTTGTTCAGTTTTGTTGTTTTAATCCTACGATATGTTTAGTTAACAATGAAAGATTAAAATCACAAATGCACCACTTTTACTACTAACAGTAAATGATAGTATCAGGCCCTCCTCCTGTAAAAGTGGCACAATTGTGATTTACCCTTTTGTTGTCACCTGAACTGCAGAACATCTTCTGCAGAACATCTTGAAAAATTGTGGAAGTAAAAAGCACCCTTCTTGGCAATTGGAAATACTGTTGTGACATGATGCTTGCATCAACATCAAGGGCATAGTCTTAGCTTTCAAACACTGTTTGTTCTGTTGAATTGCTTGTTTTAATCTTGAAATACATTGTAAACAACACAAGGGTGAAATCACAATTGTGTCACTTTTACTAGGGATTGTAGTACAAGTGGCACAATTGTGATTTTACCATTTCATTTCTAGATATACATATCTCAAGATTAAAACAAGCAAATTGAACAGAACTAACAGTATTTGAAAAATGTGACTTTGCTCGACGTTCATGTCACGAGTATTTTCTAATTGTCAAAGAGGGCACTTTTCAATTGCACAATTATTTTTTTGAGACACGCTGTAGAAGTGATTAGTTGCAGATGCTGACATGTGACACCTACTGATTACATAATGCACCACGCGTCACGGTCTTTGGTTAAGACATTTAATCCACAATACTTTTTCACATATGGACATAAACTGACACAAAATCAAGTGGAAATAATTTTAAAGTTGTTATTTTTCAAGCCCTTTAGTGTTGCAAAAGAGAACTTTACAAGTCCATTTTCGCATGTACAACTAAGTAGACGTATATGATCAATGCAGTAGCCAAGATCTTTTCAGGGGGGGAGGGGGAGGGGGGATGACAAGATTTTGCTCATACAGCACAACAAATCTAGGAATATTAATTTGGAGACATACAGGTGTCATTTCTAAAACATGAGGTAGACTTAGGTCATATCTCCTGATGACAAAACTTCTACCTCCGTTATTTTCTGTTTGAATTTCCCTACTTTTCACTTGCTAATCAACAGTGGGTGAGGGCATAAACCCCTTTGGCCACCTTGGATTTGCCTATGTCAATGGCTTCTCTTCTCACCTTTCTGAAACAGAACCTGAAGCACAGGAAGAGGGGGAGGATGACGACTGCGGCAAAGACTGCCCACAGCCAGGGCCTCTCATTGGCTGCAGCCAATAGACTGGATACCACATCCTCCTGCAAGCAATCAAGTCAGTGAAACAAGCAGTCGTCTTAATTAAAATGTTGTACCTCACAAAGAATGATGGATAGTTTATGTTTCAATGAATGGAGTTTAGATAAAAGTTAATGTCAGCATATTCATAATTTGAAAAAAAAATAAGGGTCACTTTCTTATGATTAATCAGGTTCCCGATCCACTTTTCTATGATGCAATCATGTCTGTGCTCTGTAGTACTGTATACATCAAATTTCTCACAATTTTGCTTAATAAGGTAATTTGCGAAAATTCATTTCTGTGATTTTTATTGTATTTTCAAGTAATCTCCTGCACAATGAGGAAAACTCTACAATCATCACTGCCACCACGACTTGGCAACCAAGTCAAAAACCTAGACCTTGTCTCAATAGGGAGCAGGCCTAGTTTATACAGAGTTCCCATCATTTCATGGAAACAAAATTCCTGATGGAAGTTAAAAATTTGAGGATAATCATTTTGATCTATTTCTTGCTCTGTGTAATTTCTTTTGGACTACTGAACAAACAATATTCCCAGATTTTTCCCTGATTTGAGAGATTTTTGTTAAATTCCCTGACTTTTTCCTGACTACAGAAAGAGAAAGAGAAAGTCCAGGTTTTCCCTGATTTCGAGGTTGGCTCGGAAGCCTGTTTTAGGGCAGGGGTAACCATTAGAATTTATGGGAGGGCCTGAAAGTCATCAACATTAAACTATTTTGTACATGAAAAAGCATGAAATATGGCCTGAAAATAAACTGCCAGGGACTGAATTCAGGCCTTTGCCTGAAAACTGGCATCCCTGTTTTTAGTGGTAGTCATTCTCAGGGCCATACTCACCGCTGACGCCACCACACCTTCCTTGCGTTTGAGGGCAAAGCTGTCAGCCGCATACTGGTCTGCTACATCCTTGTCCGTGGTCACGATGAAGTTATCAAAAAGAATGTTGTCGCTCATGGACCACAGCTCCAAGGCAACAGCACCCTACAGAGAGGCGAGAACAAGAAGGGTTCAATTATAACCACACCAGTCTGACGTTTCTATTATTGTGAAACTAACGATACCAGATTGGCAGAATGATGTTAATGTGAATCAACATATTTTCCAACAAATCAACATACTTTTCAACAAATTGGTCATTTCTTTTCTACTGCATTTCTATTCCAGTCACATTCTTTCAGTTATCTTCTGTCCTATCTGTACTTTTACTGTACTACAGGTGACTCCCGTTATAACGAAGTCCACGGGACCAGCAGTTTTCTTTTGTTGTATCGAAATTTATAAAATCTATTATAAATAATAATTTTGGGGCTTAAATTTCTACTTCGTTGTATCAGGAATTTTGTCGGAACACGAGGCAGGACAACTTGTCATGAAACTCAGCAAGAAGTCTTGCTCTGCTGATCCGATTCCAACAAAAATTCTTCTGCAGTATATTGATGTTTTACTACCTGTGTTCACATCTATCATCAATACTTCCTTGTCTACTGGTCACTTTCCCAAAGAATGGAAAATCGTCCTTGTTTCACCATTGTTGAAAAAGCCAGGTCTTGCCATTGAATTTAGCAATCTAAGACCTGTGAGTAACTTACTATACATTTCTAAATTAGTAGAAGGTGCAGCCACTCAACAAATTCTGCAGTTTCTCAATAGTAATTTGCTCCTTCCATCCAATCAGTCTGCATATAGACAATTTCACAGTACAGAAACGGCACTACTCAGGATCAAGAGTGATATTCTGATGGCAATGGACAAACAGAAAATCACTCTTCTACTACTACTTGACCTGAGTAGCGCATTTGACACTATTGAGCATGCACGATTACTTGAAATATTGAAGACATGTTTTGGTATAGATGGTGTTGCTCTGTGTTGGATCGAGTCATACCTGTCGGACAGACATCAACAAGTTATCGTTGATGGTATTGTTTCTGACTCTTTCCAAGTGCCTTTTGGTGTGCCCCAAGGCTCTCGACTCGGCCCTTTGTTATTTACATTGTACACGAGTAGTTTAATCAAGAGCACTCGCGACAAATTTCCTGAAGTCTCCTGTCACTGCTATGCAGATGACACACAATTATATTTATCCTTTAGACCAGCCCATAGTTCACAAGATGCAAGTGTCTCATTATTGGAAAAATGTATTAATTTTATTCATAGTCGGATGCTAAATAATAAGCTTAAACTGAATGATAGTAAGAGTGAATTTTTGATCATCGGCACTTCACAACAGATTTCTAAAATTCGCATTGAGGGTGTAAGAATAGGACTCTGTGAGGTGAAACCATCGGATACGGCTAGAAATTTAGGCGTATACTTCAATACAAATTTGAACATGGAAACACACGTTACAAATGTATGTAAGTCAACATATTATCTTCTATATAATCTCAGACGTATCCGTAAATATTTTGATCGGGAAAGTATTAAATTGGTCGTTCACGCTCTCATTACCAGTAAGCTAGATTATTGCAATGGATTGTTATTCGGAATGCTGGACTCTCTTATATCCAGATTACACAGAGTCCAAAATGCATGTGCAAGACTTGTATACTGTCAATCAAAATTTACTTCACCTGCACCTCTTCTTAGAGAACTCCACTGGTTGCCAATACGTCAAAGAATCTCCTTCAAAATTTTGTTAATTGTGTATAAATCATTATGTGGCCATGCTCCTAGTTACATTACAGAACTGCTTCAAATCAAAGTCCAGTCACACAGTCATAGCCTGCGCAATTCCACAGATACATTGTTGTTTCAAATTCCCCATGGCAAAACCAAAATCACTCTCGGGGACCGTGCATTTGCCATTGCCGCCCCAAAACTGTGGAATAGCTTGCCCATTGAAATTCGTAGCTCACCCTCCCTAAATGTCTTCAAATGTAAGTTAAAATCATATTTGTTTTGTTAATATATATATATATGTATTTGAGTAGAATTAAGTAGACAGGAGTTCAGAAG
>JZLH01S0102244.1:20397-37885 GCA_001188425.1 Eucidaris tribuloides
CTCCACCTCCTTCTCCTCTTCCTCTTCCTCTTCTTCCTCCTCCTCCTCCTTCTCCTCCTCTTCTTCTTCCATTAACTTGATCCTCTATAAACATGCTGTAAATTGTCTCAATAAAGACTAGGTATCCAACATTCAACTATTCACCATTATATTCTTTGTTTTTTATTATTTTTTTAAATTGCCCCTGGTTCCAGAGAAATTGCCCCGGGTTCATGTTAAAACCCCGTGAACCAGGGGCAATTTTTAAAAAAAATTACCTCTGGTCTGCGGCTGCTTATTTCAAGGCTTGGATTTAATGCGGCCAATCTGTTTCAAGTTGTATTGCCTTTTTTTTCTTTTTGTGTGGTTGAACTAGCTCTGCCCCGCTAATGATAAATATTTCATGCCACAACACATGAATGGAACTCTGACTTTATTCCAAGTGTAAAAAATAAGATGAAACAATGCAATTGCAAAATCAATACAAAAAAAGAGGTTTTTAACCCGTTGACGACGAGTGACGAGATATCTCGTCACGAGGTCTATGGAAAATGCGTGTTAAAGCAAAATCAAACCGTCTCCAACGGGTTAAACACTGCGTCTTTCATCAGGCACAAATGACATGTCGGCAAATCTCCGAGAATCACAATAATCTGACTGTGACTCCAATGTTCTTTCGTCGACAACTATATGCATTAGGGAGAATTGTTGAAGAAAAGAACTTCATACCACCTCATATCACAAATTCTGGACATGAAAAATTTGAGTACTTAACTAAGAGTAAAACAAAACTATACATGGAACCACAGCATAACCAACTAGTTCTAGCCCCAAACTCTGCAGTGTGTTAACCCGTTGAGGTGGTTGCTTTAATGCTTATTTTCCATACACTTTGTGATGAGATATCTCGTCTCTCGTCTTCAATGGAAAAAGGTATTAGTAGTCATAATTTGCAAACTGTATTTTTAATAGACACTCCAATCTCAAGTAAAATTTGAACCAAAATCTAATTATTCCATAATTGTCCCATGTTCAAAATCCCACTCTTGGTCCAAATTTTACCAAATTTACATTAGTGTTGATTCATTTTTTTCACAAGAAAGTGCAAAACAATTGATGGACAACCCCTTTCATAATGCGTCCAGCTTACTTTGGGTGAAGCACAAATGAATGGGGGGCAGCGAGTGGGTACTAGACTTACCAATCTTCAGATTTATCAACATCCGGGTTATCATTTATTACTAGTCAAAGGAAAACCTATCAAAACATGTCTCAGAATTCCTTTGGTGTGGAAGCATAAATGGTGAATGGTGGGGGGGGGGGGAAGGGAGGAGGGGGAGGGGGCTGAGAAGGGGTTTGTAGACCTACCAATCTTAGGTTGTCACTGATGGATGGACAACCCCCACAATATAATGCCTTCAGCTAGCTTTGAACAGAAGCGTACCAACTATTATGGCGGGGGGGGGGGGGGTAGGCGCAGGGAGAGAGGCATGGGACAGGAAACAGGTTGACAGACTTACCAATCATCAGGTCTCTCTGCATCTGGGTCATCAATCAATTCAGGTTCGTCATCCAGCCAACCATCAGGCTTCACAGCGTTGGGGTCTTCTATCTGGGCGGGGGCATCTTCATCCCAGTCATCAGGCTTCTCGGCACCAGGTTCAGGGATCCTGAGATGAATGGGTGAAAAATAGGAGCATTTTTAAAGGCATCATTTAAAGACAGAGTTCTTGATTTGTAGAAATTACCATTTCTGATCAGATTTGATCCAGTGCAAGCGAGATAGATAAAAATATGGTGTTCAAAATTTGAGGGTCATACGATCTCCAGTTTTCAAAATATAAACGATAGGCCAAGGCCATTTACTCAAGTTGCTTGTGTAGCATATTTAGGATTTCAGGCACTGGCTGTAGCTTTCACCCGCTAATTGTTAAATTATGAAGAATTCACCTGTGTCTGCATAGCTCAGGCCATTTGACACTGATCCAATTTTTGAATGTTTGTTTTTGACTCGAATATCATCTGGCAACCAGCCTACTGCTTAGTATAATGGTAGCATAAATTCAAATTGATAAATGCGTCATAACGACACGTTCATTCAGATCAAGTTTTTAACTGTTATTATTTTCACTTGACTGTGTTTTCTGCCACACGGTCTAATAAGAGGCTTAGATAAGTGTGAATGGTTACATTATGAATTATTTCAGCCCCTCTCAAGGATAAACTCATTTTGGGGTGTGCAAATCATGAACACAATCTTAACAATGTTTTCAGTTTTTAAAAATCTAAGCTACATGAACCTTCATGCTACTAGGGTCTCCGAATAAGGTCTCAAAAATTTTTGGTAGATTTTGAATTGTTCTCTAATGTCTAGCATGGCAATACCATAGGTCATACAAAATCAACAGAAATTTGTCTGATTGACCAAACTAAATTCTGGCTTTAACCCCTTGGGGACGACGGGCTTGTACAGAAGCCCAGTACACTGCATACTCAGAGACGACGGGCTTCTACAGAAGCCCAGGATATATGACAACAATTTCGGTTCAAACACTGGATAAACAGTAGAGTTTCGTTACTTAATGCGTCTGTCCCCAAAATTACATATTTTTGACCAGTATAAAATAAGAAAACAAATATTGTGAGAGGAATTTTATAAGAATACATGGGTTTATGTTACCTTCAAAGTTTACCACATATAAATGGCGTCATCTCTCATTGAACAAAAGTGCCGTATACAATCGAGCCCAAGGGGTTAAGCCTTTTAATTTGCACTTAAACACAGGCCAATGACAGTCTCCTTCCAGTTAGATATGTATTGGGCTATAAACCACTTGATGTGCCAACTGTATCCCACCTTTTTTCACTTCCTCTTCCCCATGTTTTATGCCAGGAGATCATTGGCCTTTCTGGTTTCCTCTTCCCTTATGGATTTTATTGCAGTGCATGCTTTGTAATGGTCCCTAAAGCTTTTCTAAAGTTATGTCCAATCCATATCCACAACACTCTCCTCCATCATGCATATGCAAAAGTAATAGCTATTTGAAGTTGACACTACAATCCAAAAGTTGCTCAATGAGGCAACATTCAAAAATGCTTGACACGCAACAAGTTAATGAGATATTTAGTTTGTGACCTCCCTTAATTCCTGTGTACCTATAAAGTTTGTGGCTGATCGAGTAACGCCTGTTCTGCTCCAACACAGTGAAATAACTTGTATGTTACAGTACTATGATATTTTCTGTTCCATACATGTAGTATGTTTAAAGGTAAATGACATGATTGGGGGTAGTCCTCAACTTGGGCTGAAACTACTCTAGAATCAAGTAAACTATGCAAGGATTCACCTGTGAAAATCTTGTAGTCAACATCGACTCATTCTAAAATAAACAATGTCAATATCACTCGTAGCACGGAAACCTGCTGTGTGGCTCTCTATGGGCTTATTTTTATCGTCCCCGGATAAAATTAAAATACTCCTATGTTTATGCTTGATTGTCCTTAAGTAAACAAATTACAGACAAATCCTCCAAGGTGGGAGATCCACTCCTGCTAGTGTATAGTTGGTATATATTTCAACTCATTCAGCTCTTGAGGCATTTTCAAGTGTTCCCAATCATGTCACTAACCTTTAAGTACTGAGTACGTACTATCTGTAGTCCTAAAATGCACATGCCATATATTTAAGGGTTACATTACCAGGATGTTGTAATTGATAACTGAGGTCGGACTGTTGTATGTCTACTGAATGTGTAATATTTGTGGTACAAAATTGCACCAGCCACAATTTAAAGCTACATTAACAGGATGTTGAATTGGCACTCAATGGAATCTAACTCACTTTTTCCTGTCATCCCAGTCCTCTGGTTTCTTGTCTTCAGGATCTTCAATGTCTGCTGGTGGGTTGACTGGGGGACTGCAGAGAGATATGAAGAGACACTTGAAATTAACCCATAAGCAGAAGATTATTTCAGAAGAAACAGAAATTTGACAACAAAATTCATTGACTTTCCATGACCAAATTTTGCTTTTTCTGTGACCAGAAAAGATAAGAACCATTTCATTAATATACATACAGTACATCACTTTCCTTGATGTTGAGAGTAGTTTTTCTTCACTTTTAAGATTTTTTTAATGATTTTCCAGTTGTTGTTGTTTTTTCATGGGGGGGGGGGGACCTGAACAGGTCACTAAATAACTAGAAATCGGTAACACATAATTATTTTTCTGGAGAAATTGTTCCTACTTTAACAAAGTTTTGCTTTTAATTTCAATTCAAATATGTGCATGAAAATTAATAGACTAATTGTCACATTGCCTATATGAACATGAAAGCAACTATACAACACTATGCCAAGTTGAGGATGCACACATTTTCAGTGAATAAAAGGATTTGAAAAATATCACAATCAGACATTGGTTAGATTCACCCAAGTAAATGAGGTTGTACAACAACTCTTGATTTAACTGGAACACGGTCAAAATAGCTATGAGTGCATTCACTCATGATGGAATATATTGAATTGAAATCAGGGGAGATTTCGGTGTGTAGACACTACATAAGAGATAGTAAGCTCATTTGGAAGTATGCTAACTTACGTGACATCTTCTAGAAGACTACCTTGGCTGACGCTCTTCTGATCTACAAATATCTCAAAGGTATTATCTGGCATGACAACTGTAACAGAGGGGAAGACAAGTTGTAACAAAATCATTTAAGTAGTTTTATATGTGATGTATTGTTTTAGGAAACTGATTTTGCATGAAAAAGAGTTAAATTTACAGAAGTTGATATTTTGTAACAAACAGATTTTGTTATAATATCTTTGTTTAAAAAAGAGAGACTAATGTGGAGATGCAAACTAGATCAATTACAGTGCACTCTCGTTATAAAGAACACTGATATAACAAAATTTCATTATAAAGAAGTAAAATCTCTGGTCCCATATCTTGGATTTCCTTTGTATTCTATTGTTTTTGCAACCCTGATATAAAGAAATTTCATTATAAAGAAACAATTTTATGGGTCCCAAGGACTTCTTTAAAATGAGAGTGCACTGTATTCATGATGAGTGTAAAAGTAAGATCCAAACATGTGCTAGCATGTAGTCTGACTGCCAGACCATTATTCTGGAATCAACAGCCAAACCTGTCCGCGAATGGCCCCGACTTCACAGGGGAGGTCTGAAATTCAGACTAGCTAGCATGTGATGTCATATCTTGTCAAATTTTCAATATGTACAATTATACATAAAGCATCATCATATTACTGTATACATGAAAATTATTACAGGAAGTAGATGGTTTATGACGAACTGTTTTGTTCTGATGTTTTTGAGTGTGAAAAAAAGTAACATTCAGATAAAATTTCATCTAATATTGTATTCATTATTGGTGTTAAAGTAAGACACAAACATGTGCTACCCTGTCATGTCATATTTTGTCAATTTTTTAAAAAATTACAATACATAAAGCAGGGCTCGACACTAGCACTTGCCCGCTTGCCCGGGGCAAGTAAAATTCCATGTTGGGCAAGTAAAAAAATCAAAATCTTAAAATTTACTTGCCAGATTGGGCAAGTAAAATTTTTATCATCAAATGGGAAAAACATGTCCAAAACTCCAACTACATGTGAACAACAGTTGTGGAAATTGTTGTGTTCATTTAAACAAAACAATAAAATTCATCATTTTGTTCAATGTGCTTCATTTTCTGTGTTTGGTTTGGAAGCTTGAGATTAAAACATCAACCATGTGTCATGGTGTCTGTGCTATTCCTGTCCTATTTCATGTGTCATTGATGAAGACTTGTGCAAAATTGTAGAATTTCATGACTCCTCAAATTCATAAATCACACATTTTGCAACCCCCCAAATTCAAATAACAAACTTCCTTTGGAGTTAAAATTAGAGAAATAATGATTTTTAATGTTCCTTAAGTATTATTTTTTATTTTCAGGCAAGTAAATTTTTCTTTTGGGCAAGTAAAAATCTGAAAGTGATAATTTTACTTGCCCAAAAGGGCAAGTAATGAAAAAAGTTAGTGTGGAGCCCTGCATAAAGAATCATCATATTGCTGCAAGTGAGAAATAATGCTTTTGGACCCAATTTTGAGCCTGGAAATTTTTATCACCTACAGGATGTGAAAAGTACTCCTATTCAACTTACCCAATGTGAAAAGATGGACCTTTTTATCTGTGAATACATGACCAAATGCACCTGAAGCCTTCTTGGCATGTTTTTCCTGAAATAACAGAAGAGAGAAAAAGAGAGCTTCAGTAAGTCATAACCAAATGCTATTTGGATGAAATGCACCGTGGTATTACACTTTTAATCATGTAAGATATTTTTATTGTCTTTGAAAATAAGTTACAAAAGAACCCTGTTGTTTATTGAACAAACACAAAAGAATAATAATACATGGCTATAAAATCACAAAAGAATAATACATGGCTATAAAATAATATCAATACACACAAAATAATTTATTAACATATAACAAACTAATTTACTGTGAACAATTGCGTACAACACTAAAAGATAGAGTGGACTCACAATACTGAATATGGCTCAGTGAATTTGAAACATAAATTCAGGATGTATGGTAATATTAAAAGGTTAAATTTGAACACATTAATCTTTTTACGGTAGAAGTAGGAGTGGATTGCATTTGGGTATGAAAGATTGCAATGTGTAAGGGTAAGAATTAATTGCTTATGTTATTATGTAATGTTAATTATTCACATTCAAATGAATCTACCTCATGTTTTAAAACCTTAATAAACATGTACTGAGTAAAATATTTACTTTTAAATATTTTCTTTTTAATTTCAATCTTACCTTATATGATACATTTTCCAAGTCTTCCTTTCTAAAACCATCCACTGACACCCCAAACACCCATCCAACTATGTGTCAGATAGCGTTTGACGATGTTTCCACAACTTTTAATTGCAATATCTTGATATGCTATTCAATACATCATTAATCATATTTACCTCAAATTTTCCAGTGACTGGATTCTTGTGCCTGAAAATGAAATGAAGCTGAAAAACACAAAAATAAAACAAATCATTGATTTATTGTCAGATTATCAATGTATTCCACTGAGTGCAAGATGTGTGTTACATAGGAAAAACAAACACCTCCAAGTTAGCGTAATTCTCCAACACAATTGTCTACATTTTGAAAATATCAAACATTGTTTAAAGTGAAGATAATTTCTTTGCATTCATTCTTTCCAGGTAAATCAAGTGTATTGACATCAAAACTAAACTCTCCAAATTAACATCTGTTATTTCTCTTTTACAAACAAAAGTATATGGTTGCCAAAGGCAAATTTGATATGTTTACTAATTACCTTTGAATCAGCACCACATTTATCTGGTCCAAACATGATGGTGTAGGGTGTCTTGTCATGGACGGATTTCTGTAGGAAATATGGAAAATGAGGATTAGTTTACACAGCTGTAGTGGTTTACATTTACAGTTTAGCATTTGCATATGAGTCTAAGCACAGTTGTAATGAACGATTATCAGGGATAGCAGTTAGAATTTATGGGAGGGCCTGAAAATCATTGACAACAAACTATTTTGTACATGCAAGACAGCAAGAGCCTGAACTATGGCATGAAAATAAATTCTTAGGGCCTTTGCCTGAAAACTGGCATCCCTGGATTATGATACACTTACAAAAATCAACCACTCCACTATCTAACCGCAATGGCACTATCTTCTACACAGTAAAGCAGAAATATTGCAGGTAAAATCTTTTGTTCCACAGCCCCCATTGCCACAAATATTGTGACTTCCTTAATTTGGCAAATGAACACTACAAACAAAACATGGTTCCAAATACAGTTAAAATAATTTGATGCAACAATACAATTTACATTTATTGGTCTAGAGTGAACACACAATGAGAGAAAAACCGATGCCACCTAATTTCATTGTGATGTAATGGTATTCATTAAGTCATTTTCCTAGAATGTGGGTACTGGCGGTTTTAACATATTCCACTAATTGTGAGATGTGTGTTTTGAATAGAAATAATGACTGTCATTTGGCTGACAAAAATTAAAGTGAATGCCAAACGATTTGTGACGCTCTTTTGCCACTTTACAATGGCATACCTGCGAAAAAATCAGTATTTCAGTAAAATAGGTAATACAAGTGTCTCATGTCTTGAATCGCTGTTGTACCTCCTATTTGTTTAGTGTTGCCAGCTCAAATTAAGACCAATCCGTAGCAAAAAGTCCCTCAAGCCACGGCACAGGGTCCAAAAATACCGGCACGCATGTAATTCACGTGCAAATCTGGCTGCGCATAAACCACGGCACCCAAATTTTTGGTCGCAGCAGAGGTTTCAAAGACCTGTGTTATAAATTTATTACAACATCATTTATAACCATATCTAGGATATGCTACCCATAAAATGCAGGACATGTAAATTTGGCATTTTTTCACCGAATTTGGCATTTTGAGAACCAGAATATCTGGCATGCTTGCCCAACTTTAAAGCCTCTCTTATGAAACCACATTGTTTTTTTACATCTAATGATGAAGTACTTATCTGACACAGACAAGTTTACATGATTTGAAGCTTACACTCCCCTCATTTCTAAAAATGATAATGGAGAAAATATTTTTGTTTATGCAGTGTCAGTGTCACTGTAACAATAAGGTTAGAGAAGAAGCTTTATAATTTCATTGTCTCAGGAAAAACTAACCAAGTCTAGGTCTGGAGTATCGGAGAGCAGCTTGACATAGGCACCACCACAATCGTGAGAATTCTGGAACTTAACTTCATACCTGCATTGTAATGAGAAGCAAAACATAATAATGACATCAAATTTCTTAGATTTCCGTGCTAGCTATGCACATTTGTATTGAAGGCCGGGACTCTCATTTGCACCCTTTGGCAGCACAGTAAAACATCATTCATGCCCTTAGGCTATTTCTGAACGACATGCCTGTGAAATCTGAAGATTAGTGATTCCCAAAAATTTGAAAAACACCCCCAAACCATATGCCAGCTTAGTGTGTTTTCTATGCTGGGAATTTTTGTCTGTAAAAGACAATAATTCAAATCAAAGTCTAACGGTCACTATAATTTGAGAAACTTGAGTTTCTAGCTCTTATAGTTTGCTGAAGGTTCTAATCTTAGATGGTATTTTCTTCAATATACCAGTGTATTTACACAATGTTAATTTACAGGCATACAAAAGAGACAACCTGCCTTTTATATGTAATGGCAATTACCGCTATAATCACCCCCAAGTATCTAGAACTATATGATTTATCAAGCATTTGTAATCAATTATGAGACTACAATTGTGTTTTCTCTGAGAAATATGAGTGTGAAATCATAATATCAACAATATATATTGAGACAATTCACAAAAATCATAATAAGCAATCAAGGTTAAATTACACATACTATAGTCATCAAACAATATTTGATTTTGTATTATCACTGATTGTAAAATGCTATCACCAAGAAGAAATTCGTCACAACACTCTATTTTACTGTATGTTATTAATGAGGCAAGTGACGAAGAAATATGACATATTTTAGTTTAAACTTACTGCACAACGAATGGCTCCATATCAAACACAAACGGCTGATCCAATTTGGCAGCAATAGCATGATGTTTGGCACGTGACTGGAAACAAAGAGACAAAGCAAATTATATGAGATACATTAAAATACAGGGGTAAATTTGGTATTAAAATCTGACTATTATTGGGTAGTTGAAATTATTATTACCTTGTCATTAAGTCACCTCAAAAGATATAAACCATACAAAAGGTATTAAATATGAGTTTGCTGTAGTTTTACAATTGTATAAGGAATGCAACTCATCATAATTTGTATCTTCTCACTAGATTTCACTGTTACAAAGATGTTTTTTTTTCATTTTTACATTATAAATTGTTGTACCTTCAATACAAGCCCCATGTCTCCTGCAAGAGGTGTAACCTCTGGCTCTTCTACAGCCCACTTGCCATCATATTTGGAGATATCTTCATCTACACCATCTTTCTTGGCCTCGGATTTGATCCACCTGAAAGTTACAAGGAATAATTAAACATACATAAACAGACGAAGATGTTCTGGGAACTCATCATTAGGAATTTAAGAAGAGCATACAGATTGGACATTACACAACTCTTTCAAATGTGATTAAAGGTTAGTGACATGACTGGGAATATTTGAAAATGCCTCAAGAACCAAATGATTTGAAATGTACACTAGCTGGAGTGGATCTCCCAGCTGGAAGGATTTGTCTGTGATTTGTTTACTTTATAAGGAGAATCAAGCATGAACATACTAGTATTTAATTTTATCAGGGCACGATAAAAATAAGACCCATAGAGAGCCACACAGTGGGTTTGCCTGCCATGAAGGACAATAGACATTAATTATTCTAGAATGAGTTAACGTTTGACTACAAGATTTTCACAAGATAATCCTTGCATAGTTTACTTGATTCTAGAGTCGTTTCAGCCCAAGTTGAGGACTACCCCCAATCATGTCATTTACCTTTAAGAATGAAATACATTTTAAAATTCAAATGAAATTTCTTTTCAAAAGTTTGTGCTAATGATTCCTAGTATATGAGGGATTGTTAAAGGAGAAATATATAGAAGAACTAGAAATATGACGATATACATATCTACAGAGAGCTTATAAGCTGTACAATAAGCCTGAATGTCATTCAAGCAATATAACCCTCCCGTAAAAGCGAAATTAGAGTAAAAACATCACCCTAACCTCGGGGCCTCATGTGCTCATTTGCTGTCTGAAAATGGCCTTTAGCTGTGACGTCACAGACGGGACCGTGGACTTGCGGGCAACTTCCCGGTACATAGCTACATACATACATGTATTAGCTGGAAAGACAACCCTGAACTTGTGTGTTATTTTCCCTATATGAAAATGAAAGGTAGGCCCTATACAACATCGTTTGCAATTTACGTCTCATTATTTCCAACTTAATATTCTAAGAAACGTATTGTTTGGGGGGAAAATGCTGAAAAAGGGGGAAAGGACCGACCTCCAAGGTCTTACGGCTGTGTTTATTGCGCTAATTCTGGGAGTAGGCAGTTCCAGTGATTTTTAAAGATAGCTCAAATGGTGATTCTGTTTAAATGTAGGGATAGATTAGCCTCTCAGAATTCCAAATCAATTTTAATTTTCAAAATCGGTTGAACGGTTCTCGAGATAGAGCGATTTAAAGAATGGCAAAAGTAACATAAATTTGACTGAAAGGTCAAAGGTCATCCTTTGTTTTTCTTTATTTGCACAATGGCACCACTTATAACAGGAAAATATCTGCATCATTGTTTTGTTTCAGCAATATCTTCAAAATGACAAAAGCTAACTTCTTCAAATTTTCGGGAAAGTTACTTGATACATCAGTGTTTAAGAAAACATAAACAACCATCACTTATTTAATTATATAATATGCAAATGAGGTAACATGAATGATTAATTAAGTAAAATTTTGGGAAAAGGCCAAGATAGGTTTCAGATCTCGGCCACAGATCGCGCGATCGCCACAAAAATTTGCATGTGCGTAGAGCTGGATGCAAACTACAAGATGGTATGGTTAGATTTTTAAAAAATAATTTTTTATAATTTTAATTAATTAATTATGCAAATAAGTGCATGAAATTATGTTTTCATCTATAACTCACTTAAAATAGCTAGTAGAATGCTAATTTTTGTAGGAAATATTCTTTGTAACATTTCTAACAATTACCTACAAAAAAAATTGCCGAATCAGAATTAATTTCCTATGTATTTTATTGTTTTGTGAATTTCTTATGTATTTCTTTGTTTTTTTGACCTTTTGTTTTTTATTGTTTTTTTGGTAAAATTTGTCGGGGACTGTCTTAAAACACAACTTGCATTGATTCTGTACATCGCGGGAAAAATGATGCATCATAAAATCCTTTTCCTCACGTTGTTATTCGATCAATTTCAATAAAAATTATATGATTTTGTTGTAAAAGGTTTAGATTTTTACACTTACTACACTGCTTTTAAAAAAAATAAGGAAATCATAAAAAATATTGTCTTCAAAAATTTTAGATACTCATAACTTTTGATTGCAAAGTCCAATTGGCAAGCAGGAAACGCTAAAAGAACAAGAATGCATTAGATTTTTGAAATAAGCCAAACACTACCCAATAACACCCCACACATCCTGAGGATAAAGGTTAAATCAAGGGATGGTGTATTATGACTGTGCCTGCTATACTGGTGCCCCAGTGTGAGAGCCGCAACGAGGCATCAGTCAACAGCGTCCGTAATTACTTCATGATATTTACAAGGTCATAACTCCATTGATACTACTCCGATTTGAAATCTGTTTTCAATATTATAAAATCTAATGATAGCCTGTTCATTACCCATAGTCTCAGGAGATATTTTACAGTAGTTTATTTTCCATGATATTTTAAAAATACCCTTGCACTTCCTGGTGGATCAGATAGCTACTTAGAAGACCTGTTCAACTACTTTCACTGTGTGTTGGAACGCCCTACTGGGAGGTCATTGTTCTGAGTTGGCCAGCGATTTGCACCTTTGACATCATTAGACGGATACTTTACCTCTTTCCACCATGGAAGAAGGCAGTTGATAGGGCCTACTAATTAAATCAATTATGAATAACATATAATCAAAGAATAGACTAAGAGTCTACCGTAAACTTCGTATCAATTTCTAGACGAGCTGGAAGTCAAGGCGATTCTGCTGGGGTTACGATTCATGCGCGAGTAATGCAGTTGTAGCGGTAATGCGGCTCTGTGGGAGCCAGCTGCTCTGCTACAGCATCTGACTGAGCTCGCCGCCGCGCCCGCCAGCATGGCCGGACGCGCGGGCCTGGTATCAGATCGGTAGCTGTCGGCTTTACCATTACATGCGCGTTGACAAAGATTTGTAAATCGTGAACCACACGTGCTGTTCAACAAAGCCAAAATAAATTTAGTTAGATCAGTTTGATAAAAATAACCATCTGTTCTCTGGAACATTCATGAATTTGCGATCACTATGGCTGAAGATGGAGAACCCCCAGGGAGGTCACAAAATGGACGAAAGAAATCATGGGGAGATGGATGCACGCATGGTCATGCATCGTGGTACAACGTTCAAAACGCGGCTTCTGTGCAGCTATCAGTGGCCTGTGCACAGGTGCTTCGTCCTCCCGGAGCGTCGGCGGCGTACTCTCCTATTTCCCTGTTGTCTTCTTCCCCACTATCGCCCACCCAACTTCCATCAAAATGCTCATTTTCACTTTCTTCACTCCACTCTTCTTCATCACTTAGATCAGCCTCATTCACAGATACTGCAAACTCCTATTTTGTACAAATTCTTCGCCCATTATTGATATTTTTTGCCGTAATTCTAACGTACGAGATCGTGTTTACAAAGCTTCCAAATTAGTGTTCCTACCGGAACTACTTTCTATTGAATAACACACACAGGAAACAAGCATTTTGCAAGTAGATGAAACCAAAACTAAACGAAACGAAAGGCAGAGAAATACAGTACCCTAATTTGAGTAAAAATGGAAAAAGAAAACTTAGACTTTGTTATACAATTCTACCTCGAACATGACTCCACATAAGTAACGTTAGTTTTGTTCTCAAACACAAATTCTAGGTTCAGGGTTTGTTTTCAAGCCGTACAGCTCTCGCACACACCAGCAAGTTAAATACGATTTTTTTTCCCCGGAGATTGTCCCTATTTCTGTGCCAATAATGACATAAATAATGATATCAGGATATGTTCTAGCACGAGAGGACAAATGTATGTCAGATATTGACAATTCAAGCAATATTAAGCCATTTTGAGCATATGGAGAGGACACACATTCTATGTACATTGTGCATTCATCGCAGTCTGTCGCGTGAGCTGCATGAAGCATATCCCGGGTGTGACGTCACACAAAAAGGCCCTTTTCTGTAGCCGGTTTCGGAATTGGGAGAGGGTCAATTTATCGCAAGTTTATTTTCCATAAAACCCGAAGCTGACACACTTTCATGGCATGTTAACTGCATGAAATGCTTAAATAACTCATTAACTTATAAAATAAACTAAATTAATTGGATTTTATTTCCTATGAAATATCAACTTTAACTGTTACAGTTGATCATTTTGTTATATCAATGAATCCATAATACTTTTTTTCAGGGCTCCACACAACCTTTTTGGCTGATTGTCCGAGTGGGCAAGCAAACTTCATTTTATTCATTTACTTACTTGCCTGAAGCCCTGAACAATACTTAAACTTACCCGAGTACACAAAATGCTTGTATATATATTGTATTGCGTGATAAAGTAAAGTAAGTAAGTAAGTAAGTATTGCTTTAGAGATTGTACCTTGTTGAAAGTGTTTAAATGACATATTTTACTTAGCTGGAATTTACACAAAATTAAAACTGAATTGAAACACACAAGTCTTTAAAACTCTCTTGAGTTTAGAGTTGAAATTTCTATTTGTTCAATTTGGGCATTTCCACACAAGTTTCATTGAGCTTTGGTACATTTGTCCAAAATCTAGTACATTCTTTTTAGTCATTGCCTAACCCCTCCACCAATTTTGGGTAACACTGATCCAATAGTTTGCTGTAATCCAGCTAACATACATACGAACAGATAAACAAATGAAAATATTTCCTTCTTATGGCAGAGGTGAAAATCAGCAGTACATACTTGGTGTTAAGAACGGATGCACTATCAAAGGGTTCTGCTAGGTGAGCCGGCCCCATTGGTTCGGGCGGTGCATATTCCATTTGGGCCGCAGGCACTTCTTCTTCTTCCTCCTCAACTTCAACAGCCATGTCTTCATCATCCTCTTCATCATAATCCTCCATATCGTCATCATCCTGACAACGGACGAAAGCCAGGCTGCCAAGCAGCAGCAAGGCCAGGAAGAACACTCGTAGATGCATGCTGGTTTCTTGGGACTTGCGTCTTTGACCTTTTAGAATTATAAAATAAAAAAATAATAAAAAAATCACAAATCTGCAAACTACATGAAGTGCGTGTACACGATAACCCACGATTGTAGATGGCATATAAGCTCTGGGTTTCTCATTTAACAGTATCGACCCAAAAATGAAAAGCATTGACCTAGATGCCATCAGTGTATTTTCAGACAAGTAAAAAAACATGTCAGACAAGTTATAGTGCATATGCACTTCACGTAATTTGCATTGTCACAGTTTGAAATTCAAACTTTGAATCACATTTCTCTTGATTTTTCCTGAAAAGAGAACACCAACGCCAATACTAGAGGAAAACCAATTCAATCAGGGATATCATTGTTAAAGTCAGAAAGTTTTTCTACTGTAACTGTATTTTATTTAATATTGATGAGGTTTTAGTTGTACAAATAGGGTGGTTGTTCGCGTCTGCTTGTGGCCAGTGGCAACGCCCACACAGCCCAGTGCCGACTTCCGACTTCCGTTACCGTGTAATTGACTCTTTGTTTACATTTCCGAGTGGGTTGCAGTGAATGAAATTCCTTGGCGAGTGTACCAAATGAAAGCTGAGTGTGTGATCTTTAAGATGAAGTATAGCACATATAAAAAAAATTGTACCGATTTTATACTGTTAAATATATTGTAAGACCTTCAAAAAAAATCAATCACTTTTGTGCAGGGTATCAAAAAATAGAGAAAAAAACTACATTGAATGATAACAGTTTTGGATCAATTTGAGTTATCCTTCCCACAAAACATTGCGATTTTCATTTGATTGACAGCTCCTACCATGGCCACGCCCCCTGTTGCTTGTTTATCTCCATATATGGTCTGACGTTTGCCATTCAGATTGGTAGTCTTGTTCAAAGCTCTGCTGGCGTACTAGTTTGTATATTACTTAACAAACATGAATATCTATGAATGGGACTAAGCAAATTTTCTCCGTGTCTGCGACTGAAGTCGGAGATTTCGAACCGGGAATGCACAATGGAAATTTTTAATTAGACAGTGTTTCATTAACAGAGATACTTCGAATACGTCTGAAAAGAATGTTTTGAGTTGTCAGGGATAAGAAGGCCTTCACTATTCATTCATTTATTCATTCATGTGATGTATCATAAGAGGTTGTATTTCCGGACGGGTTGAGTACCCAGACACCGTGCGTTAGAACGGCGCTGTACGCGTCGGGAACAATCGTGCAAAGTTGCCAACAGAACACGGGTACGCAGCATTTACTTTTCTTCCCATAAATCTTGATTTCTCATGAAAATACTGATATTGATCATTAGAAAATTAGGTTTTATTGGTAACATGTCCAGAAAAAATTCAAAAATTAGGTGTCCGGTTACTCAACTCCCCACCCTACAATATAAACTATCACTTGTCGCAAACTGATTACATCATTGGTCTGCAATGCACACTACGAAAGCAGCATGCGCATGCGTGTGTACAGCTCAGTGATGGCCACGAGTCACGTGCCAATGACGCATCTGGCGCGCCAGATTTGAATTGCATTGTGGTATACCTTTGGAAATACATCGTCTGGAAATTTACGATGTACTGTGCGTGTTGAAACCATCGGCGCTAGGGCAGAAAAGTGATGTCAAAAACAGCTTTATAATTTCGCTTTGGTATGTCCAAATCACTTCAAACTTTATTATTATTCATATCATTGTACTACAGACAAATTGATATCAATTTTTTTAATTGTAACAAAGTTTTAACCATGTTTTCTGTGGTGTTCACGACCACCCTAGTACAAAATCAACTTGCATTTTGATAGTTTTGGGGGCGCGGCATTCGCATGGTATTTGTGTTCAAAATTTACTCTATTGGCTATGTACTGTGATATGAATATGTACATGTGTATACAGGTCTGTCCCTTGATAAGGGGGCTGATCTATATCAACAGTGATTGTCTGACTGAGAAGCCCTCAAAATCAAAGCCACAGAACAGATGCCAACGACAACGTCACAGACACCGACAAAATCAGCACAAAAACAAGACTGAACTTCAAGCTTCTGAAGAAAGAGCATTTTGCCATTCATTTACAATTTTTTTTAGTGCATTAACATAATAAAAACACATGAAATTCGTCATATTGGGCCAAGGGCAAATAACCACACACAAATTTTCACTCTCACACAATGATTTACAAATACAAACATGCACAGTCAAATTTCCATTTCCACAATTTATGAATTTGGGTGTGTGTGTGGGACTACACAAATTCTCTCTGCACAGTTTACACGTATTTGGCGAACTAAAAATCACCTTACAATATTTCAAATACAGATTATCGCCTAAAAATATTGAGGTAAATAAATCATTCATACATTTATTCAAAAATGATAATCTAATCTTATATTATTTGAGAATTATCCAGGCAACTCAATACTTACACAAAAGCCGACGACCACACTCTGACAAAATCTCCCGTTGCGGAGTGCGGACACACGTGCGTGCGTGCGTTTTCTATGGGCTTCCACGTTATGTGACTGTACGAAGTGCAG
>JZLH01S0102263.1:20373-34047 GCA_001188425.1 Eucidaris tribuloides
AGCGTTTCAATTGACACTAATTTGTGCATGTTTTGAGGATAACGCAACTTTGTTACTCAGCATTAACTGCCTACTGCACATAGGATTAGTGACATGATTGAAAATGCCTCAAGAACCAAATGAGTTGAAATATATACCAACTATACACCAGGTGGAGTGGATTTCCCAGTTGGAAGGATTTGTGTGTTAATGAAGAACATTAAAAATCATATTTTACTTGTTTCATTTGTCAGTTACATGTAAAACGCCTCCCAAAGTTTAACGCAAAATAGGCCTACGACTACGAGTCAATATGATAGCTACAAATTGCACAAACGACTGAGAAACTTTTTCCCATGATCACATTTGCCTGAGCTACTAAATACAAATCAGATGAAGAAAATAAAGTGTCGTTAATAATCTTATTTCATTCATTCATTAATGGTTTTTCTTCATTCATTCTTGATTTTCTTGTTATTTTCTTACATTTCTATCTTTCTTCCCTTTTTCTCACCTTTTTTCATTCATTTTTTCTTTTTTCCGTTTTATTCCTTTCTGTTTGTATTTCTTTCATACAGGTTTTTGTTTTATTCTACCCTTTTCTTTCTTTTTTCTTTTATTTGTTAATCTTTTGTTGATTCTTTATTTCTTTCTTTCTGCCTCTTCCCCTTGTCTTGTATTCTCCTTTCCTTTACTTCATCCTTTCTTTTTCTCTCTTCTTATTTGTTCTCTCCTTCCTTTTGTTCATTAAATTCATTTTTCCTTCCTTCTATCTTCGCGTTTTTCATTCATTCTTAATGACTTTTATTCTTATTTCCTTATGTCTATCTTTCTTTTCTCTTTTCTTACTTTGGTCTACCTTCATTCATTCTCTTTCTTTTCTTGTTTTATTTCTTCTATTTGCAATCTTCATTTTTTCTTGTTTTTCTTTCATTGTA
The DNA here is from genome assembly GCA_001188425.1 of Eucidaris tribuloides. NCBI lineage: Eukaryota > Metazoa > Echinodermata > Echinoidea > Cidaroida > Cidaridae > Eucidaris > Eucidaris tribuloides. The sequence goes on from JZLH01S0102263.1 coordinate 21,291, forward strand.
GGCTTTTCCCTTCCTTACTTCTTTTATTTGTCTATCTTTTGTTCATTCTTTACTTTTATATTCTTAATTCATTTCTTCTTCATTGTCTGTCTCTTCCCATATCTTCCTTCCTTTCTCTTTTTGTTCATTTTTTCCTCCTTTTTTTCTCTTTTCTGCTTTTGTTTCTCTTTCTCTTCTTCATTCAATTTTTTCTTTCCTCTTCTTTTGTATCTTTCTTCTTTCTCTTCTTTCATTCTTGATGTCTTTTTCTTCTTTCTATCTGTTTTAAAATGTCTTTTCCTGCTATGTTAATGTCAATCATCTTTATCTGTTTTTCTTTTTGTTTCCAGTCTTCTATCTTTTATTATTTCCTTTTATGTTTTCTTTCTTTGGTTTGGCTTTCTTTTCTTCCATCTCTCTGTTTTTCTTTCTTTCCATCTTTCTGTGTTACTTTTTCTTCGCGTTACTTTTTTCTCTGTTTGTATGTTCATTCTCCCTACAACTGTTGTTCTGTACTAGTCTACCTCCATGTTCAATTATACGAGGAACGACTTGAAAATATTGCGTCAGAGAACCCACCATTGCCGGTCCTTATTATGTGAAGGAGATTCTGTGTTAAACAACGCACTCTGCATGTTTGAACGTCCTATAAACGTAATGCCGCAACTGCAGTTGTGCAGCAATAAAGATTCTTTGTGTAAAATCATCATATTAGTTGCTGGTCTTCGGCTGGTCTTGGCCGAAAAATCCGAGACCAGAAGGTTCGAGACCAAGACCAAGACCAAGACCAGAGGGTTCGAGACCGAGACCGAGACCAAGAAAAAGCATGCTGGTCTCGAGACCGGTCTCGAGACCAAGACCAGTCTCGAGACCTCCAACACTGGTTTTAACATACTCGACATGTGCACTCCAATCCAAGTGTTGATCTATTTCGATCCCTAAATATCTAGTACTGTGAACCTTTTAAATATTTTTTCCATTCAAACTTATCTTAAAATCGTCTCGAGTCCTTTGAATCCATGTCGACTACCTATCAGAATACATTTACATATTTTGTCTATGTTTAGTTTTAATCTATGGCAGTTAAGCCACTGCGAAATTTGACACAAATCGTTTTTTAATGTTCTATTAATATCACGGACATTCTCAGAGCTATAGTACAGACACGTATCGTCAGCATAGAGCGATATTTTTGATTGTACATTAAGTTCGTTCAAATCGTTAATAAAAACAGCAAAAAGTAATGGTCCGAGGACCTAACCTTGCGGTATACCACATTCTATGGGCAAACTCTTTGATTTTTTCAGCCATAACAACATAATTGAGATCTGCCCGACAAGCAGTAATTCAAACCAATTATATGCGACTCCCCGTATCCCTATTTCATGCAATTTCCCATCATCATCATCATCATTACCAGCAACTTCTTAGAGTATTATTGGAGTACAGGTAATGGCGAATGGCTGTACTATGTCTCCCCTTTCATTACATGTTTAACTGTGTACGTGTACACAACAACGTGCATACACATCGGCTCGTCAACAGTTTACTGCAAGCAAGCACACGGATAGCATTCCTTTCATATTATCGATTAAGTTAACTTGTTAAAAGAAAAAAAATGAAGTCACATACAACTCCTTTGAACCTCTGCCTAATGTTACTGTTACTTTCAGGTACAAAACTTTGTAGCTGAAAAGGGATTTCAGATCAAAGAGCAGATTTCATACTTTTATACCAGACAAGTGGATTAAAAAAACAAATCATATTATAACGTTAACTCACACCACACGCTGATTATATTTACACGTGTACAGTCGTATGAATATATGGAAATCTACATAAAAGCACACAACAGTCCGAAATTCAACTAAAAATCAAAATGTGTTCAATAAGTTCGAAGTAATGTCGGTAGAGAGAGAGAGAAAGGGGGGGGGTGAGATGGAGAGGGACTCTTACTTGCTATTAACATCCACGTAAATGGGAAAGAGCAGACGATTCCGATGACATCATAGCTCGCGTCAAAATTGTGCACCATTTCCGGTATCAGCACTCCAAACGATTTGGAAATCGCCGTTTCCAATAGACTGAGGATGAATTTACTGCTGAGAATCACATATTTCCAGTAATCACCTGATTCTTTCTCAGTTGACTTCATTATTTATGTTCTGTTGGAATAGCGCTACGCAGGAATCAGTGCTTGTGTCGAATAGACGAACAGACTTTTTGATATATTATGTGACGCGTCTACACAAGGCCAATCGCAAATACACAACAAATGGAAAAATGCGTGATTAGCATAACAAATATATATCTTCAGATTGATTCTAACATTGTATGTTAGAAATTTCAACCATCTAATGTGAAATGTTTATGCTCTCCAAATGCGAGGTTTTATCTCTGTAACCGTTTCCGTCTATAGAAATGACAAATTTATACGACCTTCGTGGTGAAAGGTCACATAATCACGCATGGTTGGTTTTCTATTGTCCATAATTGTGGCTCAAATTCAATACCCAGCACATAGCATTAAAAAGCATCATTCAAATACACGAAGCAGCGAATTTATTTCAACGATGAATTCGTTACGTAGGTTTGGGATGTTATTGACGTGCATAAAAACGAGCAAGGGCACAACATCGAGCCCCAAGGTGCACTGGAAGCAAACCACTCATCTTCCTTCTGTATGATACGCGTTGCATTTTGCCATAGTCTACGATTTGAACAAGTTTAACCCGTTGGCTACGGGAACCGGATGTACCTTGTGTTAACTCTATGGGATTTTCAGAATCTCGGAGGCAACAGGTTTATTCGAGTCCTCGAATGCCAAAGTAACTTAATTCTGGAGGTTTGTTAAATCCGTGATATAAACAGAATACAGCAATACAAAGGCCTTGTACTTTCCATTAACTAAGTTAAATTATTAGAAAGAAGGTCGTGTGGTACCAAAGAATTTAGGTCAAGAAAAAAATGCGCTGATAAGTTGTTTTTTATTATTGTTGTCCTAAAGGACCTGTCACATATTATCGTGTATAACCAACGTCTATCTAACGTGTTCGTGTTCGCGCACGTTGTCAGTAGTTGGTAACACGTTAGACGTACGTCGTATTAGTTATCTGTTCGTCCAAAGGCTTCGGGGTTCGCTGAAAAACGCTGCTGCTCGGTTTTTTTATTTTTGACATCCTGTAAATGTTGAGGCTCTGTCACATATTAGCGTTTAGAGCCAACGTGTGTGGAGGCCTTAAAGTGTAACCTGTGCTTACAGTGTAACTCGGTGCCTAGGTTCCTGAAAATTTATCCGCGCATGATAAGCACGTACGCACAGATCTATACATATAGCCGTACACAGTACACACCATTTTTTTCTCGCAGTGCGATTCGGCAGGCTGTACAAAGAAGTGTGTATATTGCAAATGCGAATGAATCCTGGGCCAACGGCAGGATTGACCAATCAGCACGTGGCTGCTGGCATTCGTTGCTGATGTAGTATACGATGGAAAAAGGTGACAGTTTTTTTTATACGCATTGTGTTGTGTGTGCACCATAGAGTTTACTTTATAGGCCCCACGTCACTAATCGAACTGGCGCAATGCCTACCGGGAAGGCAGTACAATGGTTACCTCATTGCCTGGATACACTAAAAAATTAATTAAAAATAAGCAGAGTGGAAACATATTGATACGTTTTGTGTCATTGACCAGCGCCCTCACGCGGCCGACGCAAACAGTGCAACGTTGTAATCAATGGTACTTCACGAAAACGGTGATAAAAAATTCAATTTTCATTTAAACAAAGAGCACATTCACACGAATAATCTTTGATGCTTTATCTGTCACTTGACCCTTAATGTCCTATACGGTTTGAAAGTTCACCCACCGTACCCGATCAAAAATAAGTCTTCACGTCCCTGTAAAATAGTCAATAGGGATTTGACATCATTAACTTCGAGCACCATTTGCCATGCAACTAAGCAAAAAGGCAACGAGCACAGCCAGCAGTGGACGCCTACATTATCGTACATCAGTTATAATTGACTGGTCTCACCTATTTTTTCCCAATACCCCACCGTACCTGTCCGTTCAAAGAAGAGCATGTCACTTTAACCATGGTTTAACAAACCAAGCATAATCTATGACAATGACAATGACAATGACAATGATTTTTTATTTTCTTATGTCACCCTGAATTAGGGCATTGAAGAACATCTTACATTATACATAGATGTATTATTCATGACAAAAAAGGGGGAAAACAAAAACAAAGCAAATATAAATGTATTGAACGAAATTTTACAAACAACAAGTATTTACAATATTTACAATATTTACAATAAAGATGTTTGATGCAAACAAGTAATATTACACTTAGAAAATTAAAGTCTTTTGTTATAACGACTAGATTGTGGTGAGCGTGGCAATAACTACTTTTCAAATGAATAGATATGAGAATTGTGTGTGAAAGATAAGCAAAAAGTAAACAATTAAAAACGTAATAAGTAAAAAAGAAGAAAAAACAAAAACAAAAACAAACAAATACAAATCAAAGTATATACAATAATTTACAAACATTCACATTTCTATTCAAGAATAGAATTAACAAAACAAATGTAGAAGATGGTCATACATGTACGTGGAGCGACATTATTCACAAAATTTCGCTAAATTAATCAATTCTTTGCAGTTTTCGGAATTAAATAATTGCATCATTTTTAAAGCATTAGGCCTGATTCTATAATACGGTTTGATGAATTTTAATCTGTCTGCCTTAAGCTTGGGACATTCAAAAAGTTAATGAAATTCGTCCCCGAGTTTGTTGGCGTCACAAAAATTACAAATCCTATTATGAATATTCATTAGTTAACGAAGGCGCGCATGACGTCATATTGCCATTTATTGGTCAATCTCGTAATGACGTCAGAATTGTCTGCTATCGGCGCCGCGAGTGCAGTGCACGCGACGTGGTGCGGTGCGCTAGCAAAATGAAATGAGACAGTCGTATCAATATGATTACCACATTTTGTAGTGTGATACATTTAGCGAGGACTATAGCTTCTACAGGTGTGCGCAAGTTGGATAAATCAGGGTTGTAGTATTTTTAATGATTTTTAGTGCAATCTTACAAGTTGGCTATTTTTAGCATTTAGCAGAGGGTCTGCATGGTTAGTCTTGAACCGAGGCGCTTAACTTTTTTTTAGAGCTGGAAAACATCACAAATCATGTGTTTTATTGGAAAGCAGACATAATTTCCCTGCACCTGCTTCGATTTAAGAAAAATCTACGTTTCGATTAAATTTTGAGAGTGCTTTGAAGTTGCTGCATTTAACATAGGTTTTTATGGGCCCCTGGAAAGGTGCTGTGCAACCTATTGGCTATAACTCTATATGGTGTGCACGCACAGCTAGAGTTTTGTAGGTAGCGGCCTACAAATTCCTTGGCCCATAGCAAAATGTGTTAATTTATTCGACTTCAGCCTTGTTTTTGGACAAATTTGAGATTACCCCAGACCACCTTCTTTTTTATTGCACCAATACAGATTATTTCATCTTATTTTATCATTTGATAATCAAAGATTGCAAAATCTTGCTGCAAGAGTCATTACTCGCACCAAACCTTCCGACAGTATTACACCAATTTTGCTTGAGCTGCACTGGCTTCCAGTTAAACATAGGATTGTCTTTAAAATTCTTCTTTTCATGTACCGTTGTTTTCATGGAATTGCCCCTGCATATCTTACTGAATTGTTCAAACTTCATCAACCTAACCGGCCTCTCCGTTCCAGTAACAAACTTCTTTACACTCAGTCTGTTGTCAATAGATCATGGGGTAGAAGATCTTTTTTATCTGCCGGGACCACATTTGTGGAACAATTTACCGGAAGAAATAAAATTGGCTACCTCCTTAACACAATTTAAATCTAACCTGGAGACCCACATTATGAAAAATGCATTTTAACCGTCAATATCGTTCTATTTATTTCTTGTGTGTGTGTGTCATGTTTTCTGTAATTATATGTTACTGCGCTATGAGCACCTATATTGATAGGTGGATTTTAGCGCATTATAAAAAGTCATCATTATTATTATTATTATTATTATTATTATTATTATTATTATTATTATTATTAATTATTAGTTATTATTAATTACTATTATGTATTATTATTGTATTATATTGTTATTATTTGTCAAGAAAACCTTTTTTCGCTGTTGCTCCTGTTGAAGTTGAACGTCCCGGGAGGGGGGGGGGGGGGTGACGCAATTTGGTTGCCGACGGGGGGTGCCAACGCTGATAGTCGAAAAACCTGACCCTTTTTTAAAGTGATAGGCTAACATTGTGGAGCTGCAATTTAAAAAATTGTCAAATTTTGATATCTAAACTACATAATAGTGTTCATATGGACAAATAAACACTCTAGAATCAAAAAAAGTTTGGAAAGTTACACTGCCAATGGCAAGTTATGCATGAATAAAAACTTAAAACTCGGGGCGAGTTTAAATAGCCTAGGTGTACACACAGTAAGTCTATGGGAGAAAATGGGCAGGTGAATCCGATCAACTTACGATTTTCACTTTTTTAAAGCACTAAATGATCATTTTGAAATACAGTTTTTTCAGGGCGTCATTTTTAGACCTTATCAAAGACAATGGTAGCTTGGGGAATCATGTAGCTTAGATTTTTTTAACTGTGGTAAATGTTAGCCAATAGCTTTAAAGGTTAGTGACATGATTGGAAACACTTGAAAATGCCTCAAGAACCAAATGAGTTGAAATATGTTCCAACTATGCACTAGCAGGAGTGGATCTCCCACCTGGGACGATTTGTCTGTAATTTGTTTACTTACGGGGAATCAAGCATAAGCATAGGAGTATTTTAATTTTATCCGGGTACGATAAAAATAAGCCCCATAGAGAGCCACACAGCAGGTTTCCCTGCTACGAGTGATATTGGCATTGTTTATTTTACAATGAGTCAACTACAAGATTTTCACAGGAGAATCCTTGCATAGTTTACTTGATTCTAGAGTAGTTTCAGCCCAAGTTGAGGACTACCCCCAATCATGTCATTTACCTTTAAGGGTCATTTTGGCGGAAAATGATACCCATTGTTAAGGTTTTTTTTAAAAGAAAAATGGCATTTGTGTGCATTTTAGCGATGAAATAGGCGAAAATATCTAGTGTAAGTCATAAAATTTCAAAATCATGACCCATGTTTAAGGATTTTTCCCCCAGAAACCATAGCCATGTTTAAGGATTTTTTTGCGAAAAAGTCACCTATTAGAGCGGCACACTCCCGTTTACCTAACCAGGCAAGTACCCCCCCCCCGGGAGGTTGAACAGTCCTTATTAGCTTTGCCCACCAAAAGTGCACAGGCATGAAAACACTGTTGCAAGCAAGTCATCAAAATTCATCCTCCAAATGCTAAAATCAGCCCAAAATGCCACACTGACAGCAAGGAAGTAAAACAAGACAAATAAATGGCATGATATGGTATAAAACATTGTTTTAGTTGAACTTCAGCGCCTCTGTACAGACTAGAATTCATATGTCTCAAACAAGTATACAGACGACACACACACACACACACACACACACACACACACACACACACACACACACACACACACACACACACACACACACACACACACACACACACACACTCGGCTGGCCCCGTTTCACAAAGGTTTGCAATTACCTGCAATTATATTCGCAAACCTTTGAGCAATGGGACCCTGTATCATGATCCGCCAATATTTTGGATAAAATAGATAAGAATTTTGGTACATTTACTTAAAACTAATAATTATCCAAAGTCATGCTCTGAACTAAAATGTCAGATTCTAATATAAACAGATTTTTGACAATTCCCTCATGTAAGAATATCCCCCTCCCTCACCCACCTCCACAATCGTTCATCCTCTCTCAACCGTGAACACGAATCGACACGCATAATCGAAAATCATGATTACACTGACCTGTCGAGGTATGATGCGTATAGTTTGGTTCGATTGTTGATTCAACAATTAAGATTTTAATCTTGTAACCAAAGTATGTACTTATTTGTACAGCCATTTTAATCATCTATTTGTTTATTCATTCCTTGATTCATCTTTTTCCTCCTTTATAATTTTTTTCATTTTTATTTTGTATATTTACTTATGTATTTATTTGTTTACTTATCCATGTATTAAATTTTCCTTATTTTTTTTATTAATTAATTTCTTCATTTCATATTTCATATACACATTCATTCATTCTTTTGATGATTTATTTACTTTATGTATCAAAATCATTATCTAATAGATTCGTGTCTTATTTGTTTTATCTGTTTGCTTATCATTTAGTGAGTTAGATAGTTATCTGTCTTTATTATTTTTTTATTCATTTCAGTTACTTAATTCTGTCATCAGTGTATTTTCAGTTATCTATTATTTTATCATTCAATCGTTAATTTTCCTGTGTATTTGTTCATTCCTTCACTCATCAAACATTTTATTTTACAGTTATTTTTCTTTCTATCCTTCACTTCATTTACAACGTTGTTAAACTACTTCATTATTTTCTTTATTTATTTATTCATTTGCCAATTCACTTATGCATTTATTTGTTTACGATTTTATCTATTCTTTGTATACCGTCTATTTAGCGATCGCTGTCTATCAAGTGATATTTTATCAATTAGTCAAATAATCTAACACGTTTTTTTAAGATGGTTGTTTTTATCTATTTACCTTTGTTTTATCTATTTAATTATGAAATAAAGCCTGTTCATCTTGCCCTTCGCAGGTCCTTTCTTTTCCTTCATCATCTGAATCTTCCACGGTTCCTGGTTGACACTGACACTCAAGCAGTAATAATGACAGCAAAAGCAAACACCAGAGCAACATTACTCTGCAATCCATTATCGGATTTCGGGTCTATAACATAGGTCTATTTAAAATTTACTTGAATGCGAGCGAGCACAGAAAAAGAAACATTGATCAGCGATATAATACACGTGTAGGTATGTGGTCGGTGTCACTGTCATGCACCACAGAACTCAACTCACGTAGTTCAGTGCCACGACGTACCCCATACGCATCGCACGGATTAATTTTCAGGAGCCTAGGCACCGAGTTACACTATAAGCGCGAGTTAAGGCCTCCGCACACTACACGACTTTTGTCGTATCTGCACCGACTTGGATCCGAAATAAAACACAAAGCTTAGGCCTAAATTTCGGACACGATCAGCGGTACTGAAAATATAAGCTTTGTTTTTTATTTCGGATCCAAGTCGGTGCAGTCCGTACGACAAAAGTCGTGTCAGTGTGGGAGGCGCTTACACTTTAGGCCTCTCACAAACGTCGTGCAGAACGTGTTCGAAAATTCATGTGTACGCTCGCACACGTTGTCAGTCGTTGGTAACACGTTTGACAGGCGTTGTATTCGTTAGCTTTTCGTCCGAGGGCCGTCGGGGTTCGCTGAAGAACGATGGTGCCTTTTTTTATATTTTGGACGTGTTCAAAATTTGGAGCGTGCAGCAACGTTCTGACCGGTACGCCATGTAAACGTTGAATATTCGCTGTTTGAACGTCCCGCACGTTGGGTATTCGTTTCGTAATCGGTCATCGTTCGTTCATAACACGTACACCCCATCTGACACGTTGCCATAACGTATGCTCAACGCACACAGCCACACATAGCGTCAGTCTAACGAAAGGCAAACGAATACACAAGGAAGTGACCTATTGTACCGTGTGTGAGGATTTAATTTTTTTTTTTTTTTTTTGTCAGCTCAACAGCAAAGTTCTGAATTTCCGAATTCTATGAATTAAAATACAGAAGATCACGATAAATATTGCGTTTCCACGTTGGAAATGTGAAGGAATATCAGAAAAATTCGATTTAAAGTTATCCATAATTTTCACTTTTTGAAGAATATCCCAACATAGGTGTCTTGAATGAAGCGAACAATATGAAGGAAAATATTAATTTAATCAAGCAGATTGGTGTAGAGGATGGATGAGGATCGAGCAAAATCTAACACCTTTCTGGTTGAATACATCGTCAAAATCGACAAGCCGACATCAGTCACTGTGATTGGTCAATTACCATCAGTTGGGTATGACGTCATAGCTCTCTAATGCGGAGTCTGCTCTCGGAAAGTGTATCGGAAATTAATAGACCAGTTTCATCATAAATGCAAATTGAATGCATACTATTGACATTTAAAGGTTTCTCTAGACAACCTGATCTAGGGTCCTCACGACGACTCTGTGAGAAGCTGGTCATACAGACCATAATCTGATCCATATCGACCTGCCACGATGTTTCCTTCTCCATCTTCTTCTATCTTGAATCAGGGGCGGAGCCAGGTTAAAATTATAGGGAGGGCGAAACCCAATAAGGGGGGGGGACGAAAATGTCGCCCCTGCCTTGAATGTATTGGGTGATGGCAAGCTGGTTCATGTTTTGTAATACGTGTTTCAGGAAAGCTGCCCGTAAGATGTGGACCTTCCAGTACCCTGATTCCTCCAAAGCTCAGACTGATTCCATCCTTATCAGAAAGAAGCGGCGCAACTCAGGCCACAACGCTGAAGCATACAATACATTCTGAACTGTTGGTTCAGACCATAGAATAGTGTCGGCCAGAGTACAACTCAGTTTGCGTACTCCTACGAGACGCAAAAGTGAACACTGCCCCTTGAACTTCCACATAGTTTGCAAGAATGTGTTACTCAGAGAGCAGTATATACAGTCGAAGTGACAAATCGATTTAACCCAATACAAGATGAATTTTTAAGGAGCTTCCAGAAGAGGAAAAGTGCAATCAGCTCTCTGAAACCTGCACCAGAATGGTGATAGATATCCTGTTAAGAAAGCCTCGTCGGAATCTGACAGCCACACCTACATTTCCCCAGCAATGCAAGCTGCAAGAGTGAACCTACAACAAGTAGCGAACAAAGTCAACAATCCTACGACATGTCGTGAAAAGCTGAAGGCAGTTTAACTTTCTGAGAAAAGACTAATGCTTGAGGAGAAAATATCTCGCTTCAAACACACGTCTTACTGAAACAAGCATTCAAAAGCTTGGAAGATCATTAATGAAATAATTGGACGAAAAGAAACTAGAAAAGTTCCACTTCCCAGCTCACCGCCTGGCTATAACACTTCCAGGACCAGGTAAAGGGCCAGCCGCCTGGAATAAGGAAATCACTATTAACCCAGAAGAAGATGAGGATGAAGCATTTACAATCATGGAAGAATTAAATGCAGCTCTCAAACAAGCCAAAGCTGGAAGATCAAGCAATGGGCTTGTATAACATACCACTAGAAATATGGAACTCAAGCCAATAGACGAACGTGCTATTATTCCCATTCTGAAAAAGGGAGATCTGTCTAATCCAGCTAACTACAGAAGAATCAGCCTTTTCTGTATTTGGGCCAAGATCTACAATCGCATGATTCTACAAGACTACAACCTCATATTGACCCACTGCTCCGTTGGAATCAAATTGGTCTCGGGTAAAATAGTTCTACTATTTCTTGCTCTTCATCCAGTCACTGAAAGAATGAAAGAAAGGAAGAAATTTTTTCATTTGCAATAGTATTTATCGATTACTCAAAAGCATTTGATTCTGTACATAGAGATATTATGTTCTCAATACTCGGGCCAAAATAATTTTTCACGGCCAAATTTGCGGCCAAATCAACAGCCGAATTATTTTCGCGGCCAAAAATAAATTTCACGGCCCCCAAAAAAATTCACAACAAAAATTTCTGGGGGTGCTGCAGCACCCACAGCACCCCCGCTTCCCACGGCCATGTCAATACTACAGGCATATGGTATTCCCGATCGCATTGTTAATGGAATAAAAATAATGTAAGACAAGTCTTCAGCAATCGTCATGTCGTCTGAGGGTGAAACTGAGCCTTTCAAGATTTCAGCAGGGGTCCTCCAAGGTGACACTTTAGCGCCCTTTCTCTTCATTATAGTGCTAGACTACGTCATGCGCCGGGCATATCACCACATCCATCAAGAGACATGTCATGGCATAATCATTAAATCCAGGAAGAGCAGGCGACACCCTGAGATTAGACTCCACGACCTTGACTTTGCTAACTACATAGCTCTATTAGCATCTTCATCCTACAAAGCAGAATCCCTCCTTTATAGTGTTGAAGCAGCATCCAACCAAATCAGCCTTCATCTCAATAAAAGGAAAATGAAAACTCTACTTTTAAATTGTGACCTGTCATCTATTGTCAAGACAAGAGAAGGGACAAACCTAGAAAATGTTGAACAATTTAAGTACCTCGGGTCGTACATACCTGATTCCTGTCAAGACTTCAAGTTCAGAAAGGCTCAACCATGGAGGGCCTACAATCAGCTTCAAAGGATCTGGATATCTGATCTAGATTGCATCTTTAAAATTGGAATATTTAGAGCCTCTGTGGATTCGATCCTGCTGTATGGGTAAAAAACATGGACAGTTACTAAGAAAATGGAGGCATCCCAAACAAAGTAGTATACGACAAATTACCAAGCATATCTTCTGTCATAAAGCAAAGACGTTACGCTTTGCAGGACAGTGCATGCGCTCTCTTGATCAACCAATTTCAAATTTGATTTTCTGGACAACAAAAGGGGGGGGGGGTCTACCAAAAGAGGTAGAATATCACTGACTTTTCCAGACACCGGCGTGATGGCGTAGTGGATAGTGCGTCCGCCTCACGTGCGGAAGGTCGCGGGTTCGAGCCCCGGCCGGGTCATACCAAAGACTTTTAAAAATGGTACCC
>JZLH01S0102285.1:942-18670 GCA_001188425.1 Eucidaris tribuloides
CCTGTCGAATGCTGGGATTTCCTGGAGTAGAATTTGCCACGGGACAAGCATTTTTCGGACAAGGATTGGGTCAGAATATAAATATATTTGATGACGTTGACTGCACTGGTGACGAAGAAAGTATCGAGCTATGTGGACACACAGACTTCTACGTACACGAGTGCGGACACCATGAAGATGCAGGAGTTATTTGCAATCCATCAGGTGAGACCGGTACTTAAAGTTTAAACTTACTTTTGAAACTAAGGATCAAACTCACTCAGGGCATGTTCACAGTAGCCAAGACGTGGGTCAATGTGGGTTCAATCCGGGGTCAATCCGGTTCGATCCGGATCGATCCGGGTTCATATTTCCGTTCACACTAGGCGAGACGAACATTCGACCGGCATCAATCCACATCGGCAAATTGGCATATCTGACCCAGAAGTTAACGTTCTCGTACTTGTGACGTAGCTCGAATCATGGCGGGTATCGATGTAAATACGCGACAACTGTTGCTCATGAAAAATATTCGAAAACATCAGCGATACCACGCCAGAAGCCGAAGAAAGTTGGACGTAATAAGGCGGGCAATGCAACAAATTCTTATAAGCCAATACCAAAGGTTGATGATGTCACTAACTTTAAGCGCGGCGCTGATTTCTTCGATGCTTTCAGTGTGTAAAAATCATACCCAGTGGGTCCGGATCAGGGCTGCTACTCAAAATATTAATTTCACCCTACGGACACCACTTTTCCCCTACGCCTCAAAAACCCAATTTCCGCTACGAACCTGTGTTTTCCCCTATAAATCATCAAACCCCCCTACCTTTAACCTGTACGGAAGGCCATTTTCCCCGTATATGTATCCCCGACAACCTATACGGTTGGCTAAAATTAACTTCGGTAGGGGGTTTCCCTACGAGTGCACCCTTGATCCGGATCGAAAAGGTAATTTCCGTTCACACCTAGGGGTCGATGCGGGTCGATGCGGGTTGATTCGGGTCGAACCCTGCTGTTTTCCAGGAGTCAAATTTTCGATCCGGATGTTTTTTTCAGCCTATTTTTCTGTTCACACCTGACGTTCGATCCGGATCGACCCGGGTCGAACCTGGGACGTGGGACAAACTAGCTCTACTGTGAACACGCCCTTAGAAACCATCTGTTGGAAAAATACATTAAAGGTATTGGCTAACGTTTACCACAGTTAAAAAAATCTGAGCTACATGATTCCCCATGCTACCATTGTCTTTGATAAGGTCTAAAAATGACGCCCTGAAAAAAATTGTATTTCAAAATGATTATTTAGTGCTTTAAAAAAAAAGTGAAAATTGTAAGTTGATCGGATTCACCTGCGTATTTTCTCCCATAGACTACTGTGTGTACACCTACGCTATTTGATTCGCCCCGAGTTTCATAACTTGCCATTGGCAGTGTAACTTTCCAAACTTTTATATTCTAGGGTGTTTATTTGTCCATATGAACACTACTATGTAGTTCAGATATCAAAATTTGACAATTTTTTAAATTGAAGCTCCACAATGTTAGCCTATCACTTTAACTTTAGAGGAAACAACCTGACTGAGTGAATCTTACCCACTGAACCTTACAGAAAGATTGCTGTCTAAAAGTGTATTGCCTTCATCATTTAAAGGTCATGTGACAAAAACCTAATAAAAATCGGAAATCAACATAGTAATACTTTTTTCATGTAGAATCCTAAACTGGCTTTTAATTCTGGATGAAAGTATGAGGTTTCGAGTTATTTACTAAAATAAAGATTGTCGGAGAACTACCATATATTTTGGCCCGATATGCAAAACAAGCCGTCAATCATGTGACGTCACTCGAAGAACGCCGCTTTTCGTGTAGCGAGGTTGACTTGCGTAGTGCATGTAATACGTACATTAAAAAGGTCTGGACATCGCCAGTAAAATAAAACAAACTTCGAGGTCACATTTGATCAATACTATTTCGACCATCTCTGAATCATCTGGGAGTGATTCAGGGTCAGATTTTTCCCTGTGTGACTCGGATCTCAATTTTGATGATAAACAAACATAGAATTTCACCGATATTATATATGAGCCAGATGTGAAAGACGGGGATGACGATGCCTCGCCAGCTGACTAATATCACCGAAGACAGGAGAGTGGAATATCATTATTGGTAAATAAGGTATTTTAGATGGTTTTAGGTAGTTTGTAGTACGAAATCATCAGAACTGAATATAGGACCTACATTTTGATCAAAGTGTATATATGCCAGTGGTTGTAGCCGTGCATTACACGCCGCGAGTGTCACCTATATCAGCAGCTTGCTGCCCCGGCCCTGCTCGGCAGGGGCCGAGTCCCGTGGCTTCCGATGCAACGTGTTGCCTCTTGGTACGTGTTGAGAAGATCAATATTGCAAACATCCAATACTCACCATAATGGTCCAGTAAATCTGTTGACTCGTCTTTGAAAAATTTTGTTATTCTACCGAGTCTGTGCATTTGCAAGACTCATTGAAATATTAAAACACAGTAAATGTGAGTTTATGCTTTTCGGATCAAAATCTCAGTTAAACAAATTACATGTAGATTTTATTTCTACTTCCGGCAATGACATTCCTCTGTCGCACTCCTGTCGTAATCTCGGTGTCATGTTTGATTCATAAATGTTTATGTCTCATCAAATTACCAGCATTTGCAAATCTGTTCGCTATCAATTGCGCAATATCGGCTTCATCCGCAAATATCTTACTCGTTCTGCAACAGAGAAGCTTGTCCACTCGCTCATTTCATCTCGACTTGATTTCGGTAATGGCTTACTCTTCAACTTACCAAATCCTCAAATTGCCCAATTACAGGAGCTACAAAATTCAGCCGCACGAATTGTTTCTTCATCAAAGAAACACGATCACATTACACCCATCTTGAACAGTCTTCACTGGTTACCCGTAAAAGAACGTATAATATTTAATATCTTTCTTTTGGTTTATCATACTATCAACGGAACAGCCCCTGATTACAATCAGTCTCTGTTACATCAGTACCAACCTGTACGATCCCTACGATCCTCCAATTCCGGTCTTTTACAGGTTCCATTATCTAAAAAATCTTCGGGGGATCGAGCTTTTGCTCACGCCTTACCAGCCCTGTGGAATTCACTTCTACACGAGCTGAAGGATTCTCTGACGTCCTTTAAGGGTAACCTAAAAAAAAAAACACTTGTTTATAGTTTTGCATTTTGAAGGCAGACGTTTTTCTTTTTTGTGGTGTGCAAATTATTTTTGTTATGTCGCTTTTTCTGTCTCTCTGTTATTTTGCATAAAGCGCCTTGAGCATTTAAACAAAATGGATAACGGCGCTATAAAAATTCCATTTATTATTATTATTATTATTATTATTGTTATTAAGTATTCGAAGAAAGACTATGTGAGCCATCAGATCTATTGGACGAGTGTGGTGAATGTGGATGTTCAACACCACATCGGGAATATTACGCAAGTCAAAGTAGCAGCTCGGATCAAGCTTAGGCGGCGTTCCTCGGGTGACATCAGAGGGTCACGTAATACACGGACACGGTTTCCACGATTTTATTCGTGTGTGTGTGTGTGTGGGGGGGGGGCAGGTTAGGTTCACAAAGGAAAATATTTTATTTTACATGCAATATTATTTTAATATTAGATGAATTTCCAGATAACTTTAGGTAGAATGGTATTCCAAAAACAATTAACTGTCAAATATAACATATCCTGCAACCTTTAACAGGTTTCAAAATATAGGCCACACAATGCACACTGTTGCAATGAACTGTAAAATTTAGTTACCGCCTGTCCATCAAGAGCGCTCTAAACAGATGCTATTCGATCTTTTCAATAAACCTGATCATATTATGTTGAGCACATGTTTGACAAGGAAGATTTGTAATATCGTTATTTGAATGACTTTCTGCAGTACGATTAGTTGATGGCAGCACTAACCGTGAAGGCAGAGTTGAGATATATTACAACAATGACTGGTACACTGTCTGTGACATCGGCTGGGATGAGCAAGATGCTGCCGTTGTGTGTCGGATGTTGGGATTCCCGGGAGTTGAGGAGATGTGGACAACGGCCTCCTTAGGAGACAATCCTGGAGACCTCATCTTAGGCAATGACTTATCTTGTGATGGGACTGAAGACAATATCCTTGGGTGTCTTCGTGGTGGATTATTTACAACAAAGGGTTGTGGTAGCAACAAAAACGCTGGAGTGACATGCTCACCGAAAGGTAACATCAAAAATGTCCATTTACAAAATGTCAGTCTCTTATATAGATGCTGCACATTGCAGTAAACATTAAACAGTGACAATAACAATCAATGATGAAGCACCGTATGTTACTTGTACTTACAGGGGCGGCGGAACATATTTTCTTGGGGGGGGGGGGCAAAGCCAAAAAAGGGCACAAATGGGGCATTGGGCGCACTCACATATTTTCACCATCAGATTACGTTTTTGATTGAAGTAGGTATTTTTTCGCGGTAATGTAACTTGAGCCATACCTTTTTAAAGGGCATTGCTGATTGGGAAAACCTGAAATATATATCTACTCCGCTGGCGAGCGTAGCGAGCGAGCGGTTTGGGAAAATTGGAAATTTTAATTTGTAAAATTCGCTTTGTGGTCTAATGTGGCGTTAATTTCAACGCTGAATTTTTTGAATTGTAGCAAAACCTTTTTGAAGTTTTTTTTAATTATCAAAACATGAAATAAATATACATCTACTCCGCGAGCAAGCGTAGTGAGCGAGCGGTTTGAGAAAATTTGGAAATTTTAGGTTGTGAAATTTGTTTTGTGGTCTATTCTGGCGCTATAGTTACAACTCTGAATTTTTTGAATTATAGCAAAACCTTTTTGAAGGGGATTTTATTATTAAAACATGAAATAAATATATATCTATTCCGCGAGCGAGCGAGCGGTTTGGGAAAATTTTGAAATGTTAGGTTGTAAAATTCGCTTTGTGGTCTATTCTGCGGCTAATTACAACTCTGCAGTACCCCATCTGCACGATAGTGCATCTAAATATACTTCATAACTTGCACAGTCACCATGCACATAAAATATGCAAAGTTTCGTTACAGAAAAAGGGGCATTCTTCTCCTTAATAAGTGATTTTCTTTGTTGAAGAGAAGAAAAGGCAACTGTGGGATAGTTCTCTCACGAAAGACACCTTTTATCCCTTCAAAAGCACATGAAATAATTTCACGATATTTTGCCGATCCGAGGGCACTAAGGTGAGAGGCCAAATTCCCCTTTTAAGTACATAATGTGCCTCTTCGTTGAACAAAGTATTCTCTTTTCGACGTATTCCGACAGGGGCAAACATACATTGAACATAAAAACAATAACACAAATAAAAGAAAATCACCTTCAGTGACGACAGTGCCTATATTTCAAAACAGATTGCACTTCACTCAGTATGGGCAGGGGCCTACAAACCAAAAGAAGGCACATTTAACTTAGAGAAAAATGTAATTATTTATCTTTTAGTGAAATGAGGGGGGGGGGTGGGTAGTGGGGCAAACAGTAGGAGGGCCTGGTTTTGCTACCCCATGAGGGCATTTAGATGAGATGCCAAATGCCCCTTTTTGCGCACAAAATGTCCGTTGAACATAATTTACCTAATTATGTCTTCTTTGTACTGTATACATGCCCCGTCACGGGCAAAGAAAATGAATGAAATAAGAAGAAAATATAACATAATATATGATAGATCACAAAAGAGTATCATCTTCGCTTCGGGAACGAAAATGCGTAGATTAAAAAATGATGTGCCTTCAAAAAGGGCACATTTCATTTAAAAAAGGCATTTTTTTCCTATCGGAAATTTTAGTGGGCAAGTGCCCCCTCCCCCCCCCGGTTACGCCGCCCCTGTCTACTTACTTAGATGCACAACTAATATTGAAAGGAGTAATATGGTGATAGGATCCAGATAATTAGCAAGGAATTCTAAACAAACTTTCTAAAAAAATAACCCATTAAAGAGAACACACAGTACTGGTTGATGATGAAAAATCTTTCATCAAAATTTCACATTTCCACATTTTCCAGCTGAGAGTAAATTACATTTGCATTATAATGTGGGACTAATTCACTTCATAAGCAATAAAAAGTTGAGGAATTGGCAGTTTGAGTACCCGACGGAGTAAGCTCCGTTGCTGCAGTGTGTATGGCAACAATTAACATAGTCCCACATATAGATTTCTGTGTTAGTACTTTGTCAGCAGTGGGGATTTTGTCCAAAACGAAGTGTTCTGTTGTTTTCAACTATTCTCTCCTGTACTATAGTGACATTTTTAGAATACCATCTGTTCACAGAAGGTTTGAAAGCAGTTGATATAAAAATGTTGTTGTTCTGCAAGTAATCAACCAGTACTGTGTATTCTCTTTAAGTAGTTTATACAATTCAAAGAAGACAACCCAACTGCAAACTTGTAGAGTCTAATAAATATTCAAAAAAAAAATTATATAGACTATACAGGGGTAAATGTTAACCTTGTAGCCCCTTTGTAAGTTTAAATTAATCTATTGCATACTAAGACCGTAATTAAATTGCTAGACTTAACAGTGTTTAATGATTTTTATGTCACAGTGTTTTTTCCATGGCTAGGGCATTCAAATGGTGTACCAAATCCTATTTTGCTATCATATCTAGGATGACAGTGTGTTGCGGCACAAATTGTCACTGCGTCACAAATTATCGTCGGCGACAATTTGCGACGATTTGTGAAAAACCTGACGACAGAAATTGCCGCCGCGTCACAAATCGTCGCCGGCGACAATTTTTGACGCGGCGACAATTTGTGCCGCAACATACTTATTATAAACATTTAATTTTGAATTTCATTTTGAATGATACCGCATTTTTCAATTAATCGTTTGTACGACGTAAAGACATTAGGATAGACACATGATTTCTGATTTTTTTAAATTACTTTTCCTCATGTTAACATATAGTGGAAGCTCCAGCTCCATTTGAAGTGCGTTTATTTGATGGTGCTACTGTCAACGAGGGAAGAGTTGAAGTATATTACAACGGTTCATGGAACACAGTTTGTGGCACCGGCTGGGACCTTGTGGATGCTGGCATGATCTGTCAAATGCTTGGCTTTCCTGGAGCAGACCTTGCTAGGGGTAGAGCATTTTTCGGGATGGGAGTGGGACGGATTATATTTGATGACGTTGACTGCATTGGTGACGAAGAAAGCATCGAGCTCTGCAGACCCAGGAGATTGTTTGCACATGACTGTTTTCATTCTGAAGATGCAGGAGTTATTTGCAATCCATCAGGTAAGAATAGTACTTCAATTATTTCTTCCTAAAGCTATCGCGGTGAAACCAATAATCATATTAGCGGTAGATCGCTTTTCCCGGCAAGGCCGTGAATTAGTGTATGATGGATTCCAGTTGTTGTCCAGACATCATGATTCAATCTAAATTTGATCTAACAAATTTTACGGAAACTGATTCCAGATTACACTGCCTTCAGTTTACTGTGGAAACTATTTCACCTCCACTCGGCATACAAACGTCTAGCTCTTACCCATCTTGTGCAAATGGCTTTTTCCAAGATTCTTCATGCTAATTATTCATCATCATTCTTCCAAAAATACAGAGTTTGCGAATTCCAAATTTTGAATGATGCATTTTCATTAATTTCTTCACTGCTAACCTTGATTGACCACTCAATTTAACCCAGTGAGGATTTTACAGTAATTGTCATAATTATTTGAGTAACTTTTAGAAAAAAATGTTTAGTTATTGAGGATCCCGTGTCAAATTTAAAACGTTTTGATGGTCTGAATTCAGTTGAAGGAAGACCTGGAAGCTCTATGTTTATATTATTTGAATGACTCTCAATCTGCAGTACGATTGTCCAATGGCAGCACTGACCATGAAGGCAGAGTTGAGATATATTACAACAATGAATGGAACACTGTCTGTGACATCGGCTGGGATGAGCAAAATGCTGCAGTTGTGTGTCGAATGTTGGGATTCCCGGGAGTTCAGGAGATTCTGATGTCAGCACACTTTGGAGAGGGAACTGGGAACATCTTAGGCAATGTGTCTTGTGATGGGACTGAAGACGACATCCTTAGCTGTCCTGGTGGATTAAATCCAGAGAACTGTGGTCACGACCAAGACGCTGGAGTGACATGCTCACCGAAAGGTAACTGAAGCGTTTCTATAGTCCAATTACAAAATCGTATACTCATCTTTCGAAATAGTAACTTTTAATACATAGGGGCCTAGAATACAATCACGGATAAAAATAACTTATGCTGGCTGTCTCGTAATTGTTTTGAGAGATGAAGGAATGAAATGGTACCTAGTGTGCTTTGTGATATATTCATATAGAAAACCACTAAAGTAATCTTTTTTCTAGGCCTCAAACCGGGCATTTCAATGTGCAAATTAATTTAATGAGACAAAGGGAGAGAGAGAGAGGGGTGGGGGTGGGGGGGTGGGAGAGAAGAGTGAGGATTGGGACGGCGTAAGTGGGGGCTGATAACCAGGATCAGGGTAGGATACCATAATAATTATTATTTCGATATTGTCAAGTGGATTTCAAGGGTACTGGTGATTCATATTGTTTGTGGCATTTCTTTAATAGTTCCTCCAGAGAAAGGAGCCATCCGATTGGTTAACTCTGACAACGTCTATGAAGGGCGAGTGGAGGTGTACCACGATGGGCGTTGGGGGACAGTCTGCGACGATTCATGGGACATCCACGACGCGCACGTCGTCTGCAGGCAGCTTGGTTTTTCCCGGGCTTTGAGCGCCCTCTCGGCGGCATTCAGTCGAGGGGTTGGCCCCATCTGGCTTGATAATGTAGAATGCAATGGGACGGAAACTACGCTGGATAGCTGCCCAAAAAATGACTACGGGTTGCACAACTGTGGTCATAGCGAAGATGTAAGTGTTACCTGTGAAGTCTGAGGATCATTGAAGTCTATAGGCATTTATTTTACTGGTACTTCTCAATAAGTAGCACTTAGTGAAATTCACTGGCAAAAATCCACAAAAGTCAGACATGTTTATACATCATTAATATGAAAATACATGTAATTTGTGAATTGCTGTGGCAACAATTTACCGGTCATATGCTTTGATTTCTCGACTGCAAATCAATTTAACCCTCACAGTACCATTGCAACATACCTTCTGAGTACCAAAATATTACAGCTAGGCGTGTGTACCTCTTGTAAAATCACTTCTCGCAACGTATTTCATTTGAAACAAAAACGTTACACAATAGTTTAGTTCTTATGAAAATAATAGGCCATAGACATTCTGATTCAGTTATGAAGGCGAAGTATATGTATTATAAGTGCAATTAGGATGTGATATATGCGCGTACTAAAACATGCTGCTCATTTAATTTATACAAATATTTATGTCCTGATACGAGAGTCTCTGGTTGAAACTATGACGAGCCCGAGGTTACGTGGACTGTACTATTTTCCCAAGGGGCGCAGCCCCGAGAAAAAATAGTATAACAGTCAACGTAACCGAGGGCGTCATAGTTTCAAACAGAGACCCTCATAACACAGAGACTCCAACTCTCCCGTTTTCGGCGGGAGATCTCCCGCTTTGAGTCCATTTTCACAAAATCTCCCGCCCTCCCGCTCGAGTTATAATTTCTCCCGCCTTAGCTGTTTTTCTCATTTTTTCTCCCACCCAACCGCCTTTTTTAAAAGAAATGAATCTGAATCAGTGGATTTGACCCGATTTGACCTCATTTAGTTTGTTATATATCCAAAAAATAACCTAAGATAGCACCAGAGAGCTTATCAAACCTAAAAATGCATCCGGCCGCAAGGAATTTTGTGCTTTGCACTCAGGTGATGGGTTACGCGCACATTGAGTCAGAGTCTCCAGTTTGCTAGGGGGTCTCGGAGGGAGAATCTCCCGCTCAAGAGGTGTTTAGGGTTGGAGTCTCTGATAACAGGACATATTTGTTTTATATCCGTCATCGAATTAACAGGGAAATTACTCAAAGTAAAAAAAGAAAAGAAATGTACTTACGGTACCCCTACGAGTACGTGTGTGTTCCCCCGGCATACAGGTGCGCGATATTTTTATTTGCGGTACGGATAGGGATACACTTCCATTAACGGATACTCAAATACCAATTTCATAAACCTATAAAACACTTATTTAATCCTCATCCTTATTTTAACTGTAATCCTAACTCAAACTCAACGAATTTCACCTAATGTTAATCTTAAACTTTGCTAGACTTCCATATGGGTGTAGCACGCTATAATGGCTTTTCACGCGCACGGAAAAAAATAGCGTACGGTACATTAAAACGGTACATGTATATACTTCCTCCACAAAATTTATCTTCCTTTACAAAACACGTTTGGTTAAGATTTATTAGACTCAGTAAACGTGCAAATGGCAAACAAAGTACTGAAATATTTTTTAAAAGTTATCAAGACACAATTGCGACACGTTTTTAACGTGGGGTGTTATTTTATGACTTGTGTTACAAGCCGTTAATTGACTGTTTGTGATTGACGTCATTATGTGTGACGTCAATCCGCTGGATAGTTACTATTTTGCGGATTGACGTCATTATGTGTGACGTCAATCCGCCGAATAGTTACTATTTTGCGGATTGACGTCGCAAGGGCGACACTTCCATGGATCTAGTTGGAATATCATTAATCACATGATGCGCAATTGACCAACCAGGTATCAACAAACTTACAATGACGGATATAATATGCGCTATGTACTAAGTGTTGAGCCGAGTAGGACCACTACTCCACAAACTAGTTACTGTTGTTATTCCATCTCGATGATAAATCCGGATTTATAACTTATTAAAACATATGGAATGGGAGTGATGCCAACGGAAGTAACAGGTCTCTTAAGAAGTCCCTAAAATGCGAATGAAATGCGTAGTTTCAAGGATTTCAGTCCATAATGAAGATGGATCCGGCGTTTGGAGAAGCATTCTTATTCGGCAGGCTACAAGGAAGTTATGTCTTATTAAAAAAAAATCTTTTTCACGTATTTATTCAGATATTCTTTAACCAGGATATTCCCATCAATTCACTGTACAGCAGTTAAACTACATTTCAAGGTACCCCTGTACAACAGATAGAAAATGGTTTTAAATAATAATACATCAATTATTTTGCGATAAATACAGTCTGTCCCAGTGTGTCCCAGAAAAAAAGGAATCCGAGATTGATGAAGATATGTTTATATCTTAAAGTAATAGGCTAACGTTTTGGAGCTTCAGTTAAAAAAATGTCAAACTGTGATATCTGAGCTGCATAGTAGTGCTCAAATGGACAAATAAACACCCTAGAATACAAATGTTGCCACTGGCAAGATATGCATGAATAAACAATTTCTACTCGGGTGGAGGATAAAATAGCCTAGATCTACACACAGTAAGTCTATGGGAGGAAATGGGCAGGTGAATCCGGTCAACTTGAGTGCTTGTAGATTTTCACCTTTTTAAAGCACTAAATCATTTTAAAATACAATTTTTTCAGGACTTCATTTTTGTACCTTATCAAAGACACTTAGAGCATGGAGGATTATGTAGTTCACAATTTTTTAAAAGTGTGGTCATTTTTAGCCTGTGGCTTTAATAACAAGTATGAAAAGAAAATCGTACATGGTTGGAAAGCATATTTTCTCTTCTTTAATTTAATACCGGTGACAGGGATTTTCATTCACGCATGGTTGAGCAAAGAAAACCAGAAGGGATGGAGTCATAAAACCATTTGCACGAGCAAATTAGAAATTAAAACTGTTGTGCTTGAACCTATTAAGAATATCTTCTATATTGAAGGGCATTAAAAAAAGCCTGTCCCATTTTCTTTCACATGATACCACATTTTGTGAAAAATAAGCAATACATGAGTGCGAAAGGACAATTTTGAAAGATGCTTGTTTTCGGAAATGTTCGAAAATGCATTCATTAAGCCTGCATTCTGGATTTGGCAGCTAGCAACCAAGAAATTACCTTGCCTAAAAGATTCAGAGCCTAGTGTGCCCTTAACAAGATATTGTGTGAAATTAGCCATTCGTGAACCTTTTGTTTAGCTCGCTTCCAATATTTACTAAAAATGTATTTATTCTAAAATTCACGCTAAAACAGGCAAGTTCTATTTGTTCTCCGGCATACATTATTAATTTTTACGCATGAGGTGTCATGACAGTAATTATAAATGTTATATCAGGCTTTTATTTCTTAAAATTATTACATTTACTAACTTGAAATTGCACTCAAAGATCAAATTTGTGTTCAAATGAAATTTTGGTAGCACCAATATCCATTGTTTTCATTCAATCATGCATGAGTGATGAATAATAAGTTGTTTATCAAATAAAAAGAAAAACAGAGGTTTACTCACATACCTAATTCATCGACGAAATGATTCATTATGATTATGAATAGTTTTGCCATGAAATCCTGTTTTCTTTTTTTTTCTGTGACACACCGTATAGATATACAGTATAAACCAAACATAATACCACCTACTAAATAATAAATTTGAAATAATAGCTGTCAGGTTTCTTAGGACGTACAAAATATTCTTCTCGTGCTTTGGCGTTTTTGATGTTCATTGTTCTATGCCGCCAATTTCATAGGAAGAACTTAATATAAATTTTGATATTTGATAAAATATTATGAATATTTCATTTGTTCCCCATTCAACTCTTTATTTGTCACATTTTTATAGAGAATTACGGGTTTGATTCAGGTTACTAGTTTAATTTACAGTCTTTGCACAATAGGCACATTTCATCATGCATAAAGGTGACTTGCTGGAACTACAAGAAGGTATTGCAATGGGTAAGAAGAGGGATACAGGGGCGTAGGCTGGTTTGGGCATGGGGAGGTGCACATCTTGCAGAGGTGGTACTAACTTGGTGTGGGGAGGTACACATCTTAGGGAGGTGGAACTGAAGTTGAGAAAATCAGGCGTTGAAAGCAGAAAAGGTGGTGAAAATTTCTTTTTGCTTGCCAGGGGCGGAACTCCTTTGGCTCTGCGGGGTGGTGCACGTGCACCCAGTGCACCCCCAGCCTACGCCCTAGGGATAAGTAAATCCCTTCTTATTGTCATCCGTGTATTTATTGATCTGTGCAAATTGGCAAAAGAACTGGCAAGGCGTGAGTTGAACAAGGTGTTTTTGTCCGTTATGAGTAAGAATGTATAATGACAACAAGAAAATCTACATCTAAGCATGAATCAAATTTGTATTTTTTGACAACTATACCCTTCTTTTATGAAAATTTAGATATTTTCATATCAATTTGAACACGTTGAACAAATGAATTTAAGATATTTATATTCGATTGACCATGTCAAGTATTATAGGACATTCATTTCTGGTTGAGTAGTTTCCATCTATTATTTTTGGCTCATTCTCTTTTTGCGTGTCTGTAGAGTCTGATAATTGTGCGCTCATTCAGTCTTGTGTTACAAGCAAGTTCGTAGTTGTTGGATGTCCTAAATGATATCCAGGGGCGTCGATCCATGTTTCGGATATTTTTTTTTTTTGGGGGGGGGGGGCAAAAGTGGAAAAATGTTCCAAATTTTCGGCGCGATCCGCGCGCCAAATTGTAATGCAGAATTTTGCGCGCGGATCGCTTACGAAAATTGACAATTTTGTATGTTTAATAGTATTTTTATGCCATGTTTAATGGTTCAATAGTGTTTCTAATGCTTTTTAAAACATATATTTGCCTAGCGTATTATTAACTTTTCAAGTTGTCAAAATTATTGGGGGGGGGGGCAATCGATATAATAATAATAATGATAATAATAACGTCTTATTATCCAGGGTAGCACTTCAGTCTCTGATAGACTGCTCTTCCAGCGGGCCCTGCATAAGGTGAATGTTATTATTACCTTCTCTATTCTAGAATGCCGAGCGCCTGGCTAGAAAAAAGAAATATGACCCGGCCGGAGCTCGAACCGCGACCTTATGCACGGGAGGCGGCACGATCTATCCACTGAACTATCACTGTTTGCCCCACCCCTAATAGGATCGACGCTTCTGATGGTATCACTGACCTAAGTATGTAGTGATGACTTTTAAAGCAAAAGTTAGAGTTTCTATTGAGGACTGTATGTATGGCTTTTGTTGAATTTTGGTAAAAGGATACTCGCATCTTAATACTCTTAACGTGCCGAAGTCGCAGATCTGCACCAAATAATACACATAATCCATAGAGCTTTAAATGCTCCGGCATATTAAGAGTTAACATTCTGATGTCCATCTGCAGGCTATGATTAATATCTATAACATAACGTACACGAAGTCACCACTGGTTGTAAGGCCTGTTCTCAGTTGACTTTCATCTGCACATAATTATGCGCAAATTGTGAATACAAACCGATTTAATTGTGTACAGCGTAGAGTTGTTATCATTGTAACAGTGTTTCTTCCGTTAAAAATGGCTCGTAAATAAATGCAGTGAAACATAATTCTATTGTCTGCCTATGTACCAGCGATTAAGGTTTAGTCAGACTGGCGGCATAGAACATCGTTCAAAGATAACTGAGTCGGTTGTCCGGCAGAAGGGCCTTAACAGTAAATGTTCTCTAATTGTGTATTACCATTTGAATTGTCTGTAGATGTTCATGTAAGGAATGTTATGAATTTAAAATTACACGAAATACATTGTTTGAAAAACATACTGTGTACAATAAATCTAGCCGAAGATAAACCACACTTTCTACAAAAGAGCTTTATGAAATTGCAAGATGTCACGTGAAAATGATTAAAAACGATAGATAGATGCTTGTCTTTAGTTCAATAATGATCTGTATAATGATACCGCGGAAAAGAACAATGGTTTGTTCATGTAAATAAAAATACTCACTACTGTAAAAATAGCTTTGATTTTACAAATGTTTCTAAGTTATGTTAAACAGTAAGATGCACTACATAGTATTTCATTATGATAAGGAAAATGTATATTGCTCAATATTTACGTCATGTATGTGTTTATTTTGCTTGCGTGTTTGTAAAGAGACAAGTTAGAAAAACTGCATGTCTTATACGAGTGTTTTTTCTATATAACATTACAACATTTATCCATATTTAGACATTGCACGTACATGTATGCATATAACTGGTATTTATTCATAAATTGCTTCAAGGAAATTTATGTCATTATAATCATGCACGTGTAAAGGTATGTGCGCATACTTCTGACCACAATTTTGCCCTAATTTGCCAAAAGAAATAAGAAGTGACAAATTACCGAACTCTGAGTTATTTATGCTTTTGAAATTTTGTAAGCATGCTGTGCCTTCAGGGAATATTAAAGGCAGTGGATCTCATTTGCAAACATCCCCACAGACCAGGAAAAGATAATCCATGCCCTTAGGCTATTGATGAAGGGCATGTCTGTGGAATCTGGGGGTCAGTGATAGCCTAGAATTTGAAAAATGTAAAAGAAAAACAATAGCCTTTAGTGTATGTTCTATGGTGGGATTTTTTTCTCGCGAGGAAAACATTCAAATCTGAGTCTAACGGTCACTATAATTCCACTAAAACTGAGTTTCTAGCTCTTATATTTTGCTAATGGTTGCCAGATGGCATGTTCTTCTAAATGACATTGTATTTGCACAATGTTAATTTTTAGGCATGCAAAAGAGATCCCCTGCCTTTAAATTAAAAAAAAATCATTCAAGTGGAAATCAAAATGCAGGGATGATATTGCATTGATGTCGATGTAAACGTCACACACAAACTTCTTATTTATAACAAATGATACCTTCGTGACTTGACTCCCTTTATTTTCCCAAATTGTAATATCCATTTTGTTTATTATCTTTTATGAGTGATACATAGAGAGCCCTGTGGAAGGGATTAAACATGTGAAAAGGTATAAGTCACATATAAAAATATTTACTACCTACTGTGTGTGTTTATGAGTATAAATTCCTGTTGTGCAAAAAAAAATAATAAAAAATAGGTGTATGTGAATCATCAATACTCAGTCAGAAATATGTCTTTAATTACACATGTGTTTAATTATTGTGTTTTTGATGAAGTATTCATTATACATAATGAATATATTCAGATTATAGAGCAAATTATTCACAGTAATGTTTCTTCACAGTTGACACCTAAGATGCAATACATAATGTTGCAAAAAAAATGCTAGAAAGCAGGCAAGTTGTAATTCTATAAGCCAGTTCGTAGTAAGAAAATGGTTGCAATGACAACCTGTATATGAACTGATCAGGTATTGTTGAAAAATTAATTTGCACATGCGTATATTGTAGTCTGAACTAGCTTATACACATAATTAAAGTCATACAACTACTACACTATTATGCCAACTACAAATTGGACAAATAAATACTATAATTTTTAATTTAGATGTCTCCAATACAGCAAAACAAAACAAACGAAAGAAAACAAAAGGCATATGACATCTTATTATCTGTATCCCAACCTTAATGATGTGGTCAACGGCAGTTCACCACGATTTAAATGATAATCTATTTATTGCCGCAAAATGTGATCACAAACCCCTATACTTAGCAGCATGTATGTAGGCATGTTAACATTTGCCCATGACTGTTGTTGTCAAAAAAGTGAATTTTAATATATTTGTGGTATTTTTCAATAAGTAACGGGAGTTTTCTCAAAGGCACGAACTATGAGTAAAAGATTGATTTTGAAAGGAAATTTCGGTAAATGCTACAAGCTATTGATTACAAATTGCACATTTTTCTCAACTTTTGAGAATGTGTAGTTTTATTTATTTTAAGACCAAGACTTGCATAGTTTCAGCTCTAGCTGCAGTAAAAAAAAAAGGCGTTGGTAGTGCTGATTACTCATGAAAACTGTAACGAAGTATACACTCACACAGAATCTGGAGGACCTAGATAGGAATATTTATTATATTCATCCCAAAATATAGGTTTCATTCCTGGCAAGACCAAAAAGTAATATAAACAAACTGGGGGAGGAACCTGAAAGATAGTTCCTCTTTTCACTTTTAGAATATAGTTCCATCTGCTAAATGTACATCTTAAAACTTCTTCTTTAGTGATAAATTAAGTTTTAATTTGAATGCGTTTTAATTTGTTATGGGCGTATTAGACACGAAGATAAGTTGATAAATATCCCATAATTTCTGATAAATAAAACCAGTGGCTATGCGCGGAAAAGACATTAGGACGGTAATTCATTTTCTTTACATTCAAAGCTTCAAAGAATTCTTGTCTGATTAATAACATGGTAAATGCCCCATAATTCCTTCTCAATTCATCTTTAAAACAAAATCATTCTCTTGCACACAAAATCTTGTTTTACGTTATCAAGGGCTGTACGGGGATACAAATTGTAAATTGAACATGTTTTGTTTTAATCGGAAAATTTATCTTCAACCTACATAAGAAATTTGGTCCAATTAGCAACATGGTAAATGTCACATAATTCCTTCTCATAAAACTTCTAGCCAATTCCAGCTCGATTGCAAATCCATTCGTGCGCGTAACGTACGGTAAAATTTGATGATTAATTCGTTTATCCCTGAAATAAACTTTATATCCCATATTTTGTACGTTTTCCTTTGAAGTGCCTTTTTGTTTACACAAAATGATTTCTAAATTCATCTCCACTGATGAAGGACGAGTCAAAACGATAATTGCTACATTTGTGTGTGTGTCTACTGCTCCCTTCCAAGATCGACGCCTCTTATTACAATACATTCATATC
>JZLH01S0102285.1:27979-55346 GCA_001188425.1 Eucidaris tribuloides
GGAACACATCCTATGAAAGCAAACATGACCAGTGGAACTGAATTTTGATTAGTTTTCATTTTAAAGGGTGAATGAATTTGACTTTAGTTACTTAATAACAATAAGAACACATTCATTGACATGAAAGTGAAGCACGGAATAATGCATGGCATGTCTATATTTTCTTTTTAGTAAACTAGGAATGGGCCGGAAAGCACTGCTGTTACATAAGTGCCTGTATATTCAAAACCAATAAAGCCAGACCTTGGAAATTTTCACAGGAGCTACAAAATTAAATAGGCTTCCTAAATATGTAAACTTAATTAAAGGTATTGGCTAACATTTACCACAGTTAAAAAAATCTGAGCCGCAGGATTCCCCATGCTACCAGTGTCTTTGATGAGGTCTAAAAATGAAGCCCTGAAAAAATTGTATTTCAAAATGATTATTTTGAAATAGTGCTTAAAAAAAGTGAAAATCGTAAATAGACCAGATTCACTTGCCCATTTCCTCCCATAGACTTACTGTGTGTACACCTAGGTTAATAAAACTCGCCCCGAGTTTTATTGTTTATTCATGTATAACTTGCCATTGGCAGTGTAACTTTCCAAACTTTTGTATTCTAGGGTGTTTATTTGTCCATTTGAACACTACTATGTAGCTCAGATATCAAAGTTTGACAATTTTTTAAATTGAAGCTCCACAATGTTAGCCTATCACTTTAAGTATAAAACTTGATTTTGGTAATTGTGTTGTCTACGAGAGGGACATTATTTCTGGGACATGCTGTACAGATGAACATATCATGGGGCACCAGGAGTACATGTAACCCTTTTAAAACTAATCAACCAGCACTAAAACAGGGATGTTAGAATTTCAAATTTGAATTCACAAATGAGTTTTGATAAAGTCATTCAAAACTGTGAATGTTTTTAACACCCAGCATTATACCCATACAGTACCAAAATGGCAGGGTTACACATCTCACTCAAAGCAAATACGTTCCAGATCTCGTCAATAAAACAAAATCAGGCTGTAAGTACTTAGTATTGCATATGGTTAATTTAATATAATTAATAACAGATACAAATAAAATAAAAGCAATGCTGATTGAAAAACATGAGTTCATAAGACCTACAAGCACATAACAAATCATCTGTAGGAATAGACATAAAGACAGATACATGTACATATTGTTGCCATGGGATTACCACTAGAATTAAGAGAGACACATGAATCTTTTACATGTTTTCCATAGCAACACTAAATATAAAACATATGAGAATGGAAGGCATTTGTATGAAATCATTACATATAGGCAATTGTAATATACTCTACATCTTACAATGTACATCATTTATTCAAGAGGCTTTCAGTCCACGTATAATCTATTATTATTTGATTAATGTTAAAGGTAAATGACATGATTGGGGTAGTCCTCAACTTGGGCTGAAACTACGCAAGAATCAAGTAAACTATGTATGGATTCTCCTGTGAAAATCTTGTAGTCAAACGTTGACTCATTCTAAACTAATGTCAATATCCCTCCTGGCAGGCAAAACTAATGTGTGGCTCTCTATGGATCCCATTTTTATCGTGCCCTGATAGGATTACTGTTTATGCTTAATTCTCCTTAAGTAAACAAATTACAGACAAATCCTTCCAGCTGGGAGATCCACTCCAGCTGGTGTGTAGTTGGTATATATTTCAACTCATTTGGTTCTCGAGGTATTTTCAAGTGTTCCCACTCATGTCACTAACCTTTAACTGCATCAATCGCGTCAATGTGCTAACTGGTGTAACTTTCCATGTGCCACAGAAATGACAGCTCTATAAGTATTGTGTGCATTATACGGTGCATATCCGCACCTTTGGTACAGCTGAGAGTTAATCAGATCAAACAGTGTACATACTAGTCACGGCTGCAGGAGTAATTCATGCTTTTCATCCTGCAAACAATGCCTAAAGTCCACACATTACAATTATCCAAAACAATACTACATACTTTAATAATTGATTGTTTTTACAATATAAATGATAGATAACTTTGATACAAAATACATAATGATAACAAAAACAAAATAGACTCCAACATCCAGCTAACACATTGAGTCATGGTGTCAGCTGGACATGGTAATGAATATTTACAATGAAAAATGACACTAAGCATCTGTGTTGTAAGGAATTAAACCTACACGATGCAATACCAAAATAGGAATTTAGACGTTTCCATACAAACAAAACAAGGAATCATATTCATTCCAAGTGACTGATACACTCACTTCCATTCATTTCCATACAATTAAAAAAAAATCAGATTAGATTTACATTTGAAATTGGCAAACGTGCAAGTTTGTGTACATGCACGCCATTGCATTTGGCACCATTTCATTTAGTGTTATGTTCCTTATTGTAGATTTATTTTCTAATGAAGTAATAATCAAAGCAAAAAAAGATGTTTAGTAGTGTGTTCTATCCATCCATCATTTCTAACAGGTGTACGAACCAAATATTAGGCACACGATAATAATCTTCATCTGTGTGTATCCTACCTACTTAGGCCATAAGTATCAACAAGGAAAAACACACACAATACAAACAGACATTAACAGTACAACTGGCCTTGTGGTTATCTCAATTCTTTTAAAAAAACTTTTTAAGTACCCAAACCCTTTTTCCAATTGCAACAATTTTTAATTTTCTGTTATCAGAACAGAATTTGACATGCATGTGATTCTAGCATTGATGTTCATCTCCTGCACTGTATTGCTACTTTGGAGCATTACAATGATAATGTTTACAAAGTTTGTCAATTATTAACCCGTTGAAGACTGTTTGATTTTACTTTAATATGTATTTCCAATTGACCTCACGATGAGATATCTCGTATCTAGTCTTCAAAGGGTTAACCTATCCTAATCTGACCTAACCCTAGAACCTTTCTTTGTTCATAAAAGTGATTATCAACAAAGTTAAAGTTCTTTTGTAAGGTGACCAGGGAGAAGGGTAGAGAAAAGAGGCATGAGAAACAAGGAGGGGAGGGGGGGGGGGGGAGGGGGCCAAAGGATACGAGGGGATGAGAGGAAAACTAAACAGTTTAGTTTCAATTATATGCCAGACCTCATTTTATGCATACATGTACATATTAAACCTACAAGCTGAAATATTTGCCTTGTGTGAAACCATGTTTACACCAATTCTAGGAAAGCTTTCCTAGTTTTTCATACTCTGTATTATTGCTTGGATTGTGACTTTGAAGTCAATCATGCACCTGATCCAGTCTGTTTTACCAGTAATTAGCAGGTTATCCTAGACATGTAAGTGAAGAAACGAACTACATGATTATGTTTGCTGACATTCCAACATAATTATATAGCACACAGTCAAGATGAGATTGAATAATAACAATGGACTGTCTACAGTTATGTCTCAAAATATGCCCTGGCATTGTTGTACATTAAGCAGCAATTGTCTTTCTTTCTTAACCAGAGATTGTACACAGACTACACAACAGTTCTTAAAAAATGTCCAATTTATTTACACAATTCTACATATATTCTATGGATCATGGACATTGTAATACACCTGCACAAATGAGTCATATTACTCTTACTAGATAAAATCTTTCATTCTTTCTACAGATATTTATACAATTGGTACCATCAGAGATTAGAACAAAGAAAATCCTTGTTTTCGAAGGTAAAACATGACTTAGTCATTGCAACAATATTTGTTACAGGAAGTGCACTTCTGCCATTATCAAAGAAAATCTGATTTAAAGACCAAGACATTAACAAATTAGAGCAACTTGAATACACATAATCGATGGGTATGCCTCTGCCCACTATATAGCATGCTAAACTGGCTGGAAGTACATGTATTATGAAAATCCCCTTTAATTTACTAAATTATAGTAAAGAAGATGTAGGGCATACTTCAGTAAATTCAATTACGCATGATTGATCTTATATGAATATACTGTAAAACTAGATCTACATAGCATTTCCATGTAGAAAATTATTTTCGAGAATGAAGTTCAATGTCCTTTGGCCATAAACCTTGATGCCTACTTTGTTTTAAAGCTTATTCACCAAATCAAATTGATCATAGGTATGTCTGATGTCACATGCAGAAAGTCGAATTTTCAAACACAGTTCATTGACCTTTGTCCCTTGACCTTTACCATCAGCCCCTTTGATTTTGATTTTTTTTCCAAATATTATACCAAATTATGTTCATGTAAATAATGGGCATCCCTACTGTATATAGGTAGAAATGGTATTACTAAATGGTATTTTCCTTTACTGACCTTTGACCCCTTTGACAGTATGTATCCTAACAGAAGATATAGGTAGACAACAGTTTACTGGGATAAAATTTCTTGCCTTTGACCTTTGACCCTTGACAGATTTGACCCCAAATATAATAATTTCATCCTTTCCCATTGTTTGATAATCCCTTATGCAAATCTTCTGTAATTTTGTTCAAAAGAAAGTGGGGACACACTGAAGTACGGACGGACAACCAGAAAACATAATGCCTTTGACGTCATTCAGGGCGGAGACATAAACAATCATTATGTAGGTCTAAAAGCACACTACTAAAAAGTGATGTGCACATAACTGAAGCACACCAAATCAAGTAAAACAAATACAATGAGATAATACAGAGACAAATTACAAGATGGCTTACAAACTACTATAATACTGAATACAATAACATGGTGCTGGAATACTAGGTCATGATGACAGTAAGATGTGTACAGGAAGTAGTAAGGATAAGAGTAAATACAACATTAAAGACATTTATCTAAGAAGAAGATCATTCTTTAATTCCTATTTTGATATTCAAGCATTACGACTATCATCCTCCTTTCCTCATCAATCAAAATACTGAATTTGTTCAGAACCTGTGAAAACAGTTTTCAGATAGATGGGAGTATTCAATGTTCTCTGTAATCCATTTTGAGACAGTTGTGAATCATTCTTAACATCATATTGTCAAGTCGTCTCGCCATAGAAAATTATGCAATGTGGACACATAGTCTTTCATTATCCCTAGCCTCATTTCAAGATCTCTAGTTGTACAGCTTTAGTGCAATGAGGGGACATAGTTTGTTATGATACCAAGCCTCATTTCATGATCTCTAGTTGTACAGTATTAGTACAATGTAGAAACAAAGTCTTCCCTAATCCCTGGCCTAGTAGAGTCAAGATCTCTATTTGAAAGAAATCACTACAATGCAGCAGACATAATGAGAATACTCCTGGACAGTCTTGAGATTTTGTGAGTTTGGGTAATGGAACACAGACTGATGAATGATTTATTCATATCCATACAATACAAAATAATACATAAATAAGTTTTATCAATTGTGCAGCGATCTGTTGTTTTAAACTATTTCTTTGTGCAAGATCTGATTTTAGGTCATTTCACTCGTAATTGGTAAAAAACAAAGCAACATTGTACACTGAAGTGGATATCTACAAAAGTGTTCGTTGTTTCTGCACACCAGTAACACACAACATATATTTTAGCACCAAAGTATATTGCCAAGGCAAGCATTTTACAAATAATTCTATGTTTGTTTGTTTTTGTAATTTCTGAACTTAATTTGTTCACACTGCAGTGTGTTCATCTTCTTTGAATTTGGTCCCAAAAGTATTTCACAAAATGTTTCATTAACAGAGCAAGCACGGGAATATTCCATTTGCAGCATGCATAGAACTAGTCTTCTGCTACCTGAAGTCAGAATACACCTACGTTCTAGTTTCTGTTGAAACTTGATTTTTCTATTCTCACTATACAAACCTACATTTTTCACAAATTACACATATGACTTTTTAGTTTTTAAAATACACAATTCTTCGGGGCTTAAAAAGGCTTGCGAGCTATATTCATGCATATGTTTATTACTAGGATTTCAATCACTGGGTTGGCTAAAAACCAAACCAACAATTCCTCCTCACTTTGAAGAACACTGTATTTCCTTTGCAGTGACAGGTGACACATCTGAAGGTATTATCTGCTCTAATCCATCAGTTCCTAAATCCACACCACCCTTAACCTGCTGAAGATGATGGACAAGATATCTTGTTATGGGGTCTATGAGAAATGTGTGCTAATGTTAGCAAAATCAAACTGTTTTCACTGGGCTAATATGCTCCAGCCCAACAATACACCGATTGCCACTGTGTTTATCCTCATTGTGTGAGCAATGAGACTGGTATGACAACTCCAAACATTGTAGTTTATGTTGAATTAATCTTGATTTGGTTTATTGTGGCCATCCATGATGTTATATCTAACCAATGGCACACTATATGGTACAGAAAATTTGTTGTG
The DNA here is from genome assembly GCA_001188425.1 of Eucidaris tribuloides. Lineage (NCBI taxonomy): Eukaryota > Metazoa > Echinodermata > Echinoidea > Cidaroida > Cidaridae > Eucidaris > Eucidaris tribuloides. Next base: position 34,304 of record JZLH01S0102285.1, read on the forward strand.
TCACAAAATTACTATGATTGCCAACCTTGCGACACATTATTTTGAATGTTGATGTTTAATATTCCTGTAATGCACTTTCCTTCTTTGGGCTCCTGAGGGTGGTCAAGGATTACATACATTTCCATGACAACAGATTGACTTCCTGTTTCACAACCCTTTTTTTTATTGTGAAATCAAGTCCACTGTCTTGAAACCAATGTATTGGACATTTAAAAGAAACAGGTCTGTGTGCACTAGATAGATGGCGTTTGATACATGTATGACCCATGGTAAAAAAAAAGTACCTGAAATGTATTGTTGTCATTTCAATCTCAGACTTTTGTAGTATAAAATAAATATGCAAACAAGTCTATGCATGTCTAATATACAGCTGGATGTGTCAATAGCTCATCCATATTCATGACAAAAATACCAAAATATATCAAACTCTCATTCCATTGTCTGTACAGCCATTTGGTGATGGTGTACCATTAGCACACTGAGTGGAGTTCATTTATAGCATGTCCAAGACAGGTTGACTGGAAGACCCCTAGGAGATGGTAGATGGTTGGCTACGTCTCTCCCTCCTTGTCACTTGGTTCTTCGTCCGTCATGACAGTCACTAATGTTCCCACAGCCTTGCCAATATTGTCAGCCATGTGGAGAAGACTCCCTACACTGTTAGAACCAGCAGCTGGAAGAAAAACAAACAGTGCACAATTAATCTTAATTTGCATAACAGTTCATCCAATTAATGAGTTTAAAGTTGTATTCTTGACTTTTTATTCATCCATTTGAACATCATTTTACAGCCAAGAGATAAAAGTTCAATGATTAATATCAACTATCTACAATGTTAAAAGACATTGATATGATTGGGAGAAGTCAAAAAATGCCCCAAGAACCAAAAAGTTTGAAACATATACCAGTGTATACACCAGCTGGAGTGTATCAACTGGTTGGAAAGATTTGTCTTGAACTCGGTTACTTGTGGAGAAACTTGCTTTCATATACCAATTTTGAATTAATCTGGTGTCCTGATAGAAATTGATCCCATACAAAGCTGCACAATAAATTTACCTGTCACTAAGAGTACTGATGGTGATTGTTTCAAAAGTACAAAACATATGACCATGAAATTTAGACAACAGAAGCCTTGAACAGTGTATTTGATTGTAGAATAGCTCTATCCCAAAGCAAGGACTTTTCCAATCCTTCTACTTACCTTTAAAGAGAATACACAGTACTGATGATAATTGAAATCTTCATCAAAATTTTCACATTTCATTGGTTTCCAGGTGAGAGTATATTACATTTGCATTATAATGTAGGCCTAATTCACTTCATATGCAATAAAAAGTTGAGGGATTGGCAAATTTGAACAGGTGAAGTTTTCCATTGGAAGTTTCCATTCCAATGCTAAAGTGTGTATGTCAAAAATTCATAGTCCCACATGTTGATTTCTGTGTTAGTACTTTGTCAACAGTGGGATTTGTGTAGTAGATTTGTCAAAAACGAAGTGTTCTGTTGTTTTCAACTACTCTCCCTTGTACTAAAGTGACATTTTAGCAAAAAGAAGCTTTGAAAGCAGCTGATATTAAAATGATGTTGTTCTGCAAGTACTCAATCTTATCTTTAATGTCTTTACTCACCACTTCCATTTTTGCCATCAGGGAAGTTGTTGAGTTCCTGGATGACTTTATCCAGGTCCACTTTGCCTTCGTGGACCCGTGGTGCGTGCCCACCCCGGTGGACCTCTAGGCTATTGGAGTTGTTGGCTTGATCCCTGGGGTCATCCTTCAGGTGGGGTGGGGTATGTGGTGATGGCTGGTTGTGATCTTCACCTAAAACGAAAATTATTACATAAAACACACTTTTTCAATATAACAAAACCTTGTATTTATTTTTTTGTACATGTTCTTGATTGCAAGCAATATTGTAAGCTTATTTATTTATACCACAATTGTTGAGTCAGTACTACTCTATGGTTGTGAGACATGGAAAAGAAATGAAAGTGACAATAAGAAGCTGGATATCTTTAAGTTCAAATGCCTCAGAAGACTTCTAAAAGTCAGGTGGCCATATGTCATGTCAAATAATGACATACTTAGGAAGACCAAAATGAAAACAACAGGTCAAGAAGCGAAGGAGAGACATTGGTAACGGAGAGGCAATGTGCTTATGAAGTATAGTAACAAGCAACTTGGTGACGAACCGTGGAGGAGGAGAGGAAACTACTAGAATGGAAATCTTGGAGAGAATCCAAACCAGTAGCCAGAAATAGGTCAATGGACCCGAAGAGGCTAGGTAAGATTCATTCTATGTGATAACATTACTCTTATCAATTTAGAACTAGAAATATTCATTGATGCACCAACATGAATTCTCCAAGAGGTGTCATCTTTTATCCTTAGTAAACCTCTATGCAAAATTTGGAGAAAATCCATTATATAATGTAGCTTGTACATCATAAACATGCACGCCTTCCAAAATTCACATTTCTAACTACAAAAGTTGGAACACTGAGGGCATTATCACCAAAAATCAAAAATATACAAGATGTTCACCCATAAACCTCCATAGCAAGTTCAAATATAATCTGATGAGAAATGCCACTGGTAGAGCACATGATGGCATCCTATAAAAGTCAGAGCACTGAGAAACTGTCACCAAAAACCATGCTTTATATCAATCCCTTCTAATCCCCTGACTCAAAATAATACCCTCCCTTCAAGTCCAGCAGGTCTATCACACCCTCCGCTGACTCAATACAATACAATCTTTTTGAGTCCAGAAGTCTTTCACACAGTTCTTGCAAGAAGTGTTTGTAATAAAAACTGAAAATAGAACAAAAATCCTAAAATGAACCTACAAGTTGCTTTATAAAATGTGGCAAAAAATATAAATCACTTTGTTGTCACCATTAAATCCATATTGAAAACCAGAAACTCACCAGCCATATCACTATCATAGTCACTTGTGCCTCCATTGGTCCTTGTTTCCAAGGCAACGGGATGCGGTAACCTCCTTGGACGAGAGGCGGAGCTGATGGAAGATGTCGGTGAGACGGCAGGAGTCGTTCTTGAGGAAGAGACTTGGGAGGCATTTCGATCTTGAGGCTGGACAAAATGAAAACAGACAGAAATGATAAATGTAGAAAAAGATAGATAAAATAATAATATCTGTATAAAGGTTCTCCTCATTAGTTGCTGTGAAGAAAAGAAATACAATTTACGATCAGTTGTTAATTGTTTTTTTTTAGTCAACTAAATCAAAATGCAATAAAAAACTAGAAATTTGGTGTGTGCATAGGACACGGATGCCCCTGCTTAAAGAGATTAGTGAGAATTTCTTATTGAGTAAAAATGTGGAAAACAATATGCATGAGTTGTGACCTTTCACCTTTGATCAGCAGACTCCAAATGCGAACTTGACTTGTATTTTAGTGTCATCAAGCTACACATCAAATATTATCCAAATTCATCCAATATTTATTAAGTTATCATGAGGAACCCAATTTTCATCTATAATGAGCTGTGACCTTTGACCTTTGACATGCGGACTCCAAATTCAAACTTGACCTATTTTAGTGTCATCTACCAACATACCACAAAAATTTAAATTCAGTCACATATTTATTAACTCGTTGGCTACGGGAACTGGATCTGCCCTATGTTAACTCTATGGGATTTTAAGAATCTCGGAGGCAACAGGTTAAGTTATAATCCGGAAACCAATTCACACATATAATGAGCTATGACCTTTCACCTGCGGACTCCGAATTCAAACTTGACCTGTATTTCAGTGTGATCTACCTACACACCAAAAATATTTTACATCCACCAAAAAATTAGTAAGTTATTGTGCGGAAACCAATTGGGGGACGGACAGAAAGACAGACGGACAGGTGCAACGCTTAATGCCCCCGAGACTTCATCTGCAGGGGCATAAAAAAAAATCATGCAGTTATGTATGAACAAATACTGAATTATATTCTGTAACTCATTCCTGTCACCAAGTGGCTCTTTCTCTGTTGAATCTTGTAACCTTAAAAAAAAGAAACTCAATTCAACACGGCTGACAAAAAGTAAGAAAAGACCTTCAATGAAAGAGACAAGATTTCATGGTTACCTGTTCTAAGAGTTGTCTGAGTCGCTGTAATTGTGCCTCTAACTGTCTGTTATGGTCTTCCAGTATCTGCATACGAGCCTCCAGGCGGCCTTTGTGTTGCCGTAGTAACTTGGCCTCAGCTAGGAGCTCTGCATCCCGCCCCGGAGAACGCCCTGCCGTCCTCTCGTCCCCAGATGACGCCAACTCAGCAGCACGATTGATGTCTTCTGTACGGAGGGCCTTTAAGGTATCTAACTCAGCAAGCAACGTTCTGTTGACGGGAAAACATCAAATACTTGCCGTATTTACATTAATGGTAATTTGGTGGATTCACAATACATTACATGGTGCTATCTAAGTGGCATCAGTGAAGAGTTGAATTATAATGATGCATTATAGGACAGTCAACATGTGATGGACACAGTTGACCTGTTAGCTGAAATGGTTCAGAAACAGTCCTCAAGGCCTGTGTTAGGTTCAGAAACAGTGCTCAAGACCTGTGTTATTTCAGAAACAGTCCTCAAGGCCTGTGTTGGGTTCAGAAACAATCCTCAAGGCCTGTGTTGGGTTCAGAAACAGTCCTCAAGGCCTGTGTTGGTTCAGAAACAGTCCTCAAGGCCTGTGTTAGTTCAGAAACAGTCCTCAAGGCCGGTGTTGGTTCAGAAACAGTCCTCAAGGCCTGTGTTGGTTCAGAAACGGTCCTCAAGGCCAGTGTTGTGTGAGGATGCAAATTTCAAGCTGGAAATGCAGATCCTTGGCAGTTTTTTATTTCTACTTTTACTGTACATTGTTTTCTTATGACAGTTTTCACATTCAGGCTCTATTCAAGCTAGGTAATAGCAATGCAGCCAGATTGCTAGCTGAGCCAGCTACAGCGATGTCAAATGCTCAAAATGTGACAGGTCATGGTTTATCATTGAGGGGATCCATAATTTGATTATTAAATGTTATCAGGTTTCATTTGTTTTTCTTTTAAATTCTCAGCTGTTGGAAGATTTTTTGTTCCGAACACTTTCAATGATTATACTTCATTCTCTTCTCCACCTACTCACTCACCTCTTTCTCCCCCACTTACTCCAACCCTTCCCCAGCTTACCCCGCCCTTTCTCCACTATTCTCATCCCCACACTGCCAAGTCTCTTACCTGTTTTCATCTTCCAAGTCTGAAATCTGGGACTCCAGGTCAGGCCTATGTTCAGCATCAATTGACACCACTATTTGAGCCGGACTGTTAGGCTGTAGGACGATATGAAAGAAGTTCAAATACAATCTTCATGTAATTTCTTTACACCAAAGATACACATTACTTCGCAATTTGTTCAGAAGTGCATTTCCAATTCAACTGTTTGATAAGTCCCAAATTTTGAACGGTGCCAAATAGGGCACTTTTGGAGTGTAGTGTCAACTTCAAACAAAACACTTTTTACTACATCTGCACGATGATGAAGAGTGATGATTACAAACATTGTGGATGAAAAGTACATCCTTCGTAACAATGTAATTTTTTTTCTATTGTTCAATTGTGAAGATTTTTAAAGTTACAATGACGAATGTGAAATAATTCATTTCAAATTGACAAACAGTCACACAGGTTTAAGAAAATGAAAATGTTTTCCCATTTCAAACAAATATTTGTGATAAAATGTAAGATAATAGCACAATTCAAATGTTTGTACGGTCTGTTCTCTACCAATATGTGATAGCGGATACAATCTCTTATAGCAAGAATCAAGAGGATATCATTTGTGGTGCAAAATTGCATGTTCAGAGTTAAACTGATCAAGGTGTTCCATTGAATCCTTAACACTTTGGGTATTATTGGCCCACCGGTGCGGAGTAGACAATCAGTTCCATGCTTTTAAATTTGAATGACAAACGTCACTGAAGTTTCAATCAATGATATTTATCATAAAATGAAGACGCATTGAACCAACTTAATAACTTAAAATGTCTCGTCCCGACAGCATTTGTATTTTTACAGAAAAGCGTACATTTTTATAAGGTTATACACATAAGTCCAAAACGACCCAGCACCCAATGAGTTAACTTACCACTGTTGAAACATCTCCACCTAAACTGTGGCAATAATGAGCAATCAGCTGATGTTCATCTTCCCTGTAAAGAAATACAAATTAAAATTGAAGAAATCAATTATTTACTGTTACCTCTCACTCAAATCAATGCTATGGAAGTTTATATTATACTGTATATTGAAATTACAGTTAAAACCTAAATCTACACAGTATTTAGGAACAGAATCACATGAGTACCTTCATATTGGGTGATTTTGCCAAACTCCTGTTTAAATTTGGCCCTTTCATGGCTCATTTACCAAATGTAATTTGTTTTTAATAGTATGTTAGATTTACACATCACGGTATACCTGCAGCAATCTTGCACATTTGTGAAGATTAGTGTAGTGAAGATAAGGGAGATGTATCCCAATTTGAACTACCAAATCACCCTTTTTAGTACACTAGGACTAAAATATCAAGTCATTAGATTTATTCATATTTGAATTAATTATTTTTTTTTAGTTGTAAAATAGAAGGCTAGATGTGCCAAAGAAAAGAATGTGAACTAAAGATGTATGACATTGAAATAAAAATAAAAGCAAGAAAAATTAAAATATTCCAACAGTACTTACAAATCTGTTGGAACCGGGCTTAATGTCCCTTGACTCTCCACCTCAGCTAACCTGTAGAAAGACAAAAAATATATTCAAAGTAGGAATGTTATTGGGTTGTGGGTGGAGGTATGTAACCATCAATCACAAATCCAACAAAAAGTTGTACAGGATGATTTTCTGCTAGGGCTAACAATACGAGTTTTAGGACAACATGATCAATTTTACTTTTTTTACTTTTCTGAACGTAAAACTCTTCTTCTACCTCAAAGGCATTGTATAATAATGTTTTCAGTTTAAAAAATCTGAGCTACATGATTCCCCATGCTACTAGTGTCTCTGATATGGTCTAAAAATGAAGCCCTGAAAAAATTGCAGTTTAAAGCGATCATTAAGTGCTTTCAAAAAGTGAAAATCATTGAGAGGCCATTCCAGTTTTTCCCCATAGACTGCTGTGTTGCAGAATTTCCTATCGGCCGAGAATTATTAACATGCCAATTTGTATCTACACATATTTTACTAGTGACAGCATAACTGTCCAAACTTTTGTGTTCTAGGGTGTTTATTTGTCCATTCAAACACTGTCAGATATTGTCAGATAGCAAAGTTCAACAATTTTTTTTAAACGGGTCTTCCACAGTGTTATATAGCATCTTTAATTTGAAGATTGCAAGCATGAAATAAAGTTTCAGTAATATTTTTTCCAGCTTTTTGCACACCACATGTATTAAAGGGAACTTGCAGAGATTGGAATATGGTACATGTATTCATGTTTTTGGGGAAATAACTACTCTACAATCAGGTACACTGTTCAAGGCTTCTGCTGTCACACTTCATGGTCAAATGTTTATTACTTTTTAAACCATCACCATCAGGACTCATTGTGACAGGCAAATTTGTTGTGCAGCTTTGTATGGAATCAATTTCTATCAGGGCACCAGATTAACACGGTCAATGAATTTGTATTTCTCCAAAAATAACCAAAAATTCATAACAAATCCTTTCAGCCATGAGATACACTTTTGGTGGTATGTACATAGGTATGTGTTTCAACCTATTTGGTTCTTGAGGCATTTGTGACTCCTAATCATGTCAATGCTCTTTTCTTTAAAAGCAAAGATAAAGTAAAAGTTCATCCCATTGCCTTCAGGATTCTATAATTACCATAAAGATAATACTTGGCATATCATACCCCTTTCACGCTGGCAAGATTTTACCCGGGTGCACCCGGGTACACCCGGGGAATCTCTCAGCATGAAAGGACACTCGGTTGAACTCCCGGGGAACTCCGATTAAATTTTTGATAAATTTTACCCTCCAACCGTCCAGGGTAAACACGGATGAACCACCGGGTGTACACCGGGTATTCACCGGGGAAAGTCTAGCGTGAAAGGGTGTCTTGGTTAATTCTCCGGGTGAAATCACTGATCTCTGTACTGTTGATGTGTTTTTAGAGCTCAGTGGGCGAAATTTGCTAGTAGATTCATATCAGAAGTTGTATTTGTGAACGAAAGCTATTCAAAGTTACATTTGAGTAGACCAGGTGGAATTGCGGTGCGACATTTTTACGCTGGAACGTTGTAAAATCCGCAAAAGAGGCGTTTTTCTTTCAGTTATAAAATTACTGACGAATGTGCGAATGACGGCATGCATCACCTAGCTTAATTGGTTTCTACCTCCATGGCAATACATGTAGGCCTACATGTACGAAAGTACTTCGCCTGTATAATCAAGGAGGTATGGCCTGGTCGGCCATGGCATGCACATAACAAGTGCAGGGTGCAAGGCACTCGAAATTCACCGAAGGATGTTTTCCAATGTGAAAGGACAGCGTTCAAATTTTCCCCGGTGGTTACCCGGTGAATTCACCGGTGAATTCACCGGGGGTTCACCGTTGGAAGCAGCGTAAAAGGGGTATCAGTTTCCATAGCCAATGGGTTAGTGGCCTTACCTGTTTGCATACAATTCAAGTCTTGTGTGAGTGTCTTGGTTAGCCATATGCTGGGGGGTTGTGATAGGTCTGTGAACAAAGAGGAAAAATGAAGCATTTTCAAAAAGTATTTCACATAAAATTAAAAGTAACCTGATTTTCCTGGCTAAGAGAATCCACTTATCAGGGTATTTTGAAATGTACTGTATCCATAATGCTTACTGTTATTGGAATTGCCTTAGTAATCCTTACAAAACGCATTGTTTTAACTCTTTCAACATTGAACTAAAATTCAATGATACCAATCACATTGAGTGTTTGTTTTTCTAATAAAAAATACAACATTCATCATTTTCACTTGTTTACTTTGTAACGATAACTTGATTTGATGAGACTTCCTGTAAAAATGGTAAATTACAAACTGTTGAAGTCATGTCTCATTCCACCCATTATCTGGCAGGCTATACTGACTAATAGTGTGAACTCAATGTAAGTTGCCAAGTTATTGTAAACATGTTGGACACAGTTCCATGACCTATGACCTTGAATGGCTCAACACCAAATCTAAATAGCATTCCTAACTGAAGTTGCAAGTACAAAACGACCTTGGAACAAAATTCATGAAGGAAGCCGAATATGTGACCTTCATAGACAGGTTCTCAAACACTTGTGTGTAATTTGTCTCCAGGTAAATCATTTCAGTGGCTGTAATGGTTATATTGGCAGTTACAGAGGTGGTTGCTAAGACAAGTTGGTTGATAGAAAGAGAAGACTGCTAAGATGGGTATAAATTAATTTGTCTCCAAGGGACCACTAAAGGCAGGTTGGCTGCTAGAGAGAGGTGAATGTCAAGACAAATCTGATTGTATGTGACAAACTTACGATTCTAGGTCATCGCCTTCTAGTACTGACTGGACGGGCAGGTAACCAACTCGTGGGTGCTTTTGATAGTACCGTTTGGATTTGAACTTGTTGCGGACCACTTTGGCAAAGTCTCTCACATCCTCACCTGACGTTGTCTGAAGTAAAACAGTTCATAGGAATCATGTCATTATGTTTACCTCATTTGTTGACAATGACAATGGTTGAGGGACCTTCAGAAACAGACCAGGGGTGAAAAACATGCTCTTAGGTTTACGATGCCAAATAAGGAATAGAATATTATTGATTTGGTAATTAAACTATTAAATATAACACCTGAAATCCACTGCATGTTTAGACAATTTTATGTAACCATTATACAAAAAGAAGAGAGGTAGTATAAATCTCCAGGTACATACGTAGTACAATATTGTTGCATGGGATGTGACAAGTTTGTGTAGTTTTTGCCTTGCTCCAGAGAAGAAGCAAGCTCTGCATTTCCAACATGTACAAGAAGAAAAAGAAGACAGAAATGCCATGTAAAACAATGTAATAGAATAAAAAATATTTCGGTTACACCGACTAAAATGACCCACTGAGGCCAGCCACTGAAGCCACAGCACAGGCAATTTAGAACCACTTGTCTGAGGCAAATCGAGTGTTGTGTGGAAGATGTGGGAAATGGGATTCATGGGAGATGCAGCAAGGATGAAGAGAGTGACCCCAAGGTTGGCAAGAGATTTTGTGTGTGAAAATTGGAACAAAGAACCAGGAGAGATGGTGGAACATGTTGAAAAGTTATGTGTGACGAGGTGGAAACAGTGAAAGAGTTTTCATACTTGGGGGAGCAGGGTGAGGTGAGTGGAGGGTGCAGGGCAGCTGTGACAGCAAGGGCAAGTAGATTTGATGGGTGAAGTTTAGGGAATGCGGAGAGTTGTTATATGGAAAAGGTTCCTCTGAGATGAAAGGATTAGTTTATTAGGAGTTGTGTTGGATTGGCGATGTTGTGGGATGAAACGTGGTGTTTGGTGAAAATGAAGATGGGATTCTGAGAAGGACTGAGAGGAATGGTGAGAGCGATGTGTGGTGTGAGCTGATGGACTAGGAAGAAGTGAGGTTTTTGATGTCAATGTTGGGTTTGGAAGAGAAGGTGGATCAAGATGGCGAAGGCGAACGAGTACGTTGGTATGGAATAGTGTTGAGGAGGGATGTTGATCATGTTTTTTGAGAAGGAGCGCTTGAGTTTGAGTCTGGTCAGAAGGGGAGGGGGCGACCGAAGAAGACATGGAAGAACAGGTGTGGAGGAGAGTAGGAGGGTGGTTGAGGGAGGAGGATCGCGGCGATAGAAAAGTGGGGGAGGGTTGAGTGATTTTCTGTGAGTGCGAGGTGAATCCGGCCACTCCCGTAGCTCGGGGACTAAACCGGATTTAAAACCTGGATTAATACTACTACTACTACTTGTGGTATATTGGGTTTTTGACAATATTTTTTCAGCGATGCATCAATATCAGAAATTTGTTAATCCATGGAGACTACTGAGGATAATGCGTGCTCTAATAGAAATTGATTCCATGGAAAGCTACACAACAAACATAATTTTCTAATAATAATTGTACAACAAAGAGGAAGTGTATGACTTTGAAATTTTTACAGCAGAAACTTTTAACATTATACTTCATTCTGGAAGCATTGTGTTCTAAATTGAGGACTACTTCCAATCGTGCCAATTTCCTCAAATAAACCTTACAACACAAACATCACATGTTGAGGAAGTTAAATACAGAAACTTTAAAATCCCACTTCGTTTTTTCTCTCGGATGTTAGATTTTGAATAGTAAACATATTTTTGCACCCCCCCCCAAAAAAAAAAAATCTGTATATGATCTTGGTTATAAGTACAGAGTACAGTATCTACTCTGTACAGAAACTAGATGAAGTAATGATTAAAAACAAACAGGAAGTAGCTATCTCACCTGACAGAGATCAAAGTTGAAGCATTTCAGACATCGGTACCTAAGACCCACAATGGGGCACTCCTTGCAGATGTTGCATTTAGCTTGGTGCTTGGCGGTTTCGGAGGCAGCCACTCGGTGCAGGACCGGCATCCACACCATGGACTGGGGCTCTAACTTCATCCAGGCCAGGAACTGGGCTGGCTCTATTAATGGTTTACTACCGGTCTGTGAGGGAGAGACGGACATTATCAGGCTCTACTAATGATTTACTACCGGTCTGTGAAACAATGAAACATTGAATATCCATACCTCTTGATAAGTCTCGCTGGACTTGTTCAAACTTTCAGTTTTCCTCATCTCACTGTTTTGCATTTTATGGACATGGATGTCTTGATTTTAATTCTTCTTTAACACATTGTTTGCATCAGTTTGCCCATGTATACTCTCAATAGGGTAATGTCAGTGCACTAGTTTGCAGGAGCCAGTCATTTTTATACCTCTTGACAATAATTTTAACATCACTAAAGAGACTACAAATTATCACATATTTCAAATGAAGGAAGATTGCCTTTACTAAATGTGTTGAAAAAAAAGTTCTGACAGTTGGATTTGAATTTTCAGTGACAATCCTGTTATGGGGGAAAGATTATGAACATAGACACAAAATGATCCACTTTATGGCTAGCATCCCTTCATTTTAGCCCAGTAACCAAAGTGTTCATCAAAATTCAAACGTTTTCAATAAATCACAAGTTGAAAATGCCAGACTCACCATACTGAAGCAACTCCTAACACTGGGTTCAATGTTGCTGCCTCCAAAGGATGCCACCTCTCCCAGCTGTCTAGGGATCTGAACACAGTCATGCAGCAAGAGGCCCAGCCCTCGTTGGTCAATCATTCCGTTCTTGTCAGAAACAAAGCGACAGATGAAGCGGTACTTGTCCTCCAGGTGGGCGTTACACAACATGACAATTCCTACCTTGAAGGCCAGCACTCGTATCCTACCACTCCTCACACTGTCAAGAAGATAAACCAGAATCATACATGTTAAATTTCACCCTATAATAGCTGGATCTTTTAACCCATGTCACAGCATGCCAATTCCAACTTTGAAAGCCAGAACTCATATCCTACCACTTCTTCAGCTATCAGAGATAAACCAGAATAGGACATACATGTATTGTAACATTGTAGACATTTTATTAAAGATATGATAGAACTTGGATGTCTGGGCTTTGTAACAATGTTCAAATAGATACAAGAATTTGAAGATGATGACACTTAAGTACCAAATCTCATATTTTTGCATGTTTAGGGACAGATACAAGGATGTAGATGCAGGTTATGTCACTATATGGTGTCCTTCAAATGAATACAAAAGTGGGATCTTGTAGGTATTGCATTTTATGAATCTTTAATGAACAATAATCTAAAAGTAGTAGTAGTAGTAGTAGTAGTAGTAGTAGTAGTAGTAGAAGTAGTAGTAGTAGTAGAAGTAGTAGTAGTAGTAGTAGTAGTAGTAGTAGTAGTAGTAGTAGAAGTAGTAGTAGTAGTAGAAGTAGTAGTAGTAGTAGTAGTAGTAGTAGTAGTAGTAGTAGTAGTAGAAGTAGTAGAAGTAGTAGTAGTAGAGTAGTAGTAGAAGTAGTAGTAGTAGTAGTAGTAGTAGTAGTAGTAGTAGTAGTAGTAGTAATAATCCAGGTTAAAAAAAACTAAATTACATTTGAAACTAAAATTATATCCAGTCACTCAGCGCGATACCTTGTATGCTTAAAAAATGTCATCCCATTACCAGGGCTCCACACTAACTTTTTTTCCTGCTTGCCCTTCCGGCAAGTGAAATTATCACTTTCAGATTTTTTACTTGCCCGAATGAAAAATTTACTTGCCCGATAATAAACAATAAACAAAAACATTGAAAATTATTTCTCACTAAATTTAAACAATAAGGCCTTTTATAGCATTGGACACTTATTATTTTAATCATGGGGGTTACAAAAGGTGTGATTTATGTAGTTGAGTCATAAAATTAAAATAAAATGAACGAAATAATGTTGAAATACACACAAAAACAAAGTTTTAGATATATTTTTGATGTTTTTGGACATATTTTCTCATTTCATGATCAAAATTTTACTTGCCCAATTGGGCAAGTAAAGTTTAACATTTTGAGTTTTTATTTGCCCCACATGAAATTTTACTTGCCCCGGGCAAGCGGGCAAGTGCTAGTGTCGAGCTCTGCCATTACATCATTTGGTTTCTGAGATCTAATGGGGCACAACCCACCCCCCCAACACACACACATCAACTGTCAGATGGTTTCAAAGGGTTTGTAAGGGTTAAAATACCAAGATTTCTTGTCTATATTCCATGACACATTACCCAGTTGCCTCTGAGATTCTGTAATTCTCAGAGATTTAATACATGGCACATATGGTAAGAGAACATAATGGGTTAACTTACGTATCATAGACATTCAGCAACCAGTTGAGGCACATGTCAACACACTGAGGTACATTGACCATACCAGGATGATCCATGGCTAACGTCTCATAGATAGTGGCTAGACAGGTGATGATTTCAGTCACATCCATGGTACGATCATTGGACGAACCCAATTCATGCTGGGTAAAGATGGCATCAGCACTCGCCAAGTTCAGTAAGTACACTGCAAGAAATGAAAGAAATACAGAATCTACATTTGTAAAGTGCATAATACACAACATACATAAAGTTTCCCTATGTGTTTCACAAAAAAAAAAATGTTACATGATGCAAAATTAATTTAAAGCCAAAGTTTAGTTTTGGGGATTTTTTGTTTATTTGAAAGCTTTATGCCCAAAGGTCATATCACACCAATAACAGATTCTGAATGTCTTTCGTTTTTTTCACATTAATTAATGAAAAATCTCGGGGGTGCCAACTAGTAGAACAAAAATATGACACCACACCAGTCTCGCTATCAGTAACATGTGACAACACCTGTGTTCTTCATCAACATGGCTACTTACGGCAGAGAGCCTTCTGTAATCTCCTCAGCTTCATGCCTGTCCTGTAGGCTGAGAACTTGACGGCGTTGAGATCTGACAGTGAGTGGAAGAGTTCTGTCATCCTAGGGTGGTCCCAGTGAGTTGTCTCTGTGGTGTGACTGAGATTTATTTTGGGAGGTAAATGAAAAACAAAAATTCTTGATTAATGACATCCTTTTTGGTTTATGCTACTCTTGCAACCAATATTAAGCATACACACAAAGGTATACTGTATACGCTGAGTATTTCGCGGTGGTTTTATTTTCGCGAATTTCGCGACGTACTGAACGCGAAAATTTTCACTTCCTGATATTTCTATACAAAGTGAATGCAAATGCAATAAGATGGCGAAAATATACCCTCGCGAATTCCCCGTCTTGAAGCAAAATCGCGAAAATATATGTATGCAAAATATATGGCGTATACAGTATGTCATAGGAACTTTAAAGTGAACAAACAGGGTAAAGACTAGAATTATTCAAATCTAGATATACCGATGCATACACCAGCTGGAGTGTATCTCCTGGCTGGAAGGATTTGTCTTGAATTTGTTTACTTTAGGAGAATCAAGCATTAATAAACCAGTACTGAATTACTCTTGTGCCCAAATAGAAATTAATCCCATAGAAAGCTATACAACAGATGTTGCCTGTCACAACAGATACTGACGGTAGGTCATTTAAAGTTAGTCAACATTTGACCACAAAATTTTCACAGCAAAATCCTCCAATAGTTTACTTGGTTGTAAAATAGTTTTAACCCAAGTTGAGGGCTACATGTACCTCCAATCATGCTATTTACCGTTAACCTTGCACAAAGTTGAACAATATATTTAAGAAAAATAAAGTATTCTTACCATTACCACAATGTCCTATTTACATTTTTATTATGAAATAATTGCTAAAACTATCACAAAAATTTTAGTTACACATTACTACATGTATTCAAGGGAAAAGTTAATGCTGATGACCAAATAGTGTTTTGAAGGAAAAATCTGTGTTTGGTACCTTAAAGTGATAGGCTAACATTGTGGGGCTTCAATTTAAAAAATTGTCAAATTTTGATATCTGAACTACATAGTAGTGTTCAAATGGACAAATAAACACCTTAGAATAAAAAAGTTGGGAAAGTTACACTGCCAATGGCAAGTTATGCATGAATAAACAATTAAAACTCGGGGCGAGTTTAAATAGCGTAGGTGTACACACAGTAAGTCTATGGGAGAAAATGGGCAGGTGAATCCGACAACTTTTCACATTTTTAAAGCACTAAATAATCATTTTGAAATACTATCTTTTCAGGGCGTCATTTTTAGACCTTATCAAAGACAATGGTAGCATGGGGAATCATGTAGCTCAGATTTTTTCAACTGTGGTAAATGTTAGCCAATACCTTTAATGTGGTTCTGTGCAGTATGCTAATTGAACCTATGAGTGTCCACAATAAATTAAATATGCTAACATCTACTCACTTGATGAAGTATGGGACTTTGTTTCCGGCTACTGCTCTTTCCCATGGATGTTGTACAGATGCTGAATGGAGAAAAAAGGAGACGAAAACATCAGTTAAGGGTTTGTACTATTTCAACTGCTGCAAGTTCAATGTGACCTGAAGACTACTAGTCATTAGATCACATTTTCCTAGTCACAAGAAATTCAGAAGGAATGGCTGTGATTATGTGAATTGCCTCACTTGTTGCTTTGACAAGAGGGGGCACCCTCAATCACATATTTTGGCATTAAAATGATTGGCTGGAGGAATTGGAAACCTTTACATCAGGCATACATGCTCCACATATGTACATCAATACATCACATTATGAATGTTAAAGTTGTATGATGATGAATTAATTATCAACTCATTGAATTATGTTGGCCGAATGTGATGGCCTACCTAGTGCAGTAAATTCAGAGGAACATCCAAAGAGGGATATGACTTAGGTGAAGGCAATCTATCCCCCCCCCCCCCCAACTATCAGCAAGATTTGGGAGACCCATTTTTGTTTCTGACGTAAGGATGAGAGCCTGGGAAAGCTGCAGTTGAGTTGCCACTTACACACTCATTCATTTTTGCACTAAGGGATCATTGGATAGATCTGACTATAGTGTCACACCTAAAATGTTGAGGGAAGTTTGGCAGCAGGTTTACGTTCATATTACCAAAGTAAATCTTCATAAAGATTCCTGTAAGTGTGAAAGTACCTGAGTTATATTGACGGTGTGGAATATGAACAAGAACCTTACACCTGTTATTTGTGATGAGCACTTCAATATTAGGATCAAGCATAACTTGTTGTCTGGAATGCTTTTAGAACATATTAGTTAACAAGTACCCTCCCTCGTCAATCAAAAAAGAAAATATTGACCATGAGAACACACAATTTTTTTGAGTATAATAAGATCTTATCAGTGACTATTTTCTTTACTCAGACGATTTCCAAGCAGCTGCCAAATTGTGACTATACTTGCGTTTGCAATCATCTATCACTCTAATTAATGTATTATTAAGCGAAACCAAACTAGAATCCTGATTGCAATCACGGCTTGGCCAACGATCGAAAATGGTCTGAGACCTACCTCGAAGGAAGTGCTGGGATTGAGGTCCAAAGTCCCTCAGAGCCTCGTTGAGTAACCTGGACCTCTCATCAATGGCCATCTGAAGTGACTTCCAGCGTCGGATGATGTCTTCAAGACGTCCCTGGTTGACGGTGCTGAGACTGACCTGCTGGGCAGGGAAATGACCTGCCATCTGGGAGACCTTCTCTAGGTCATCGTGGATGGGGCTGTAGTACTCCTGGAAGCTCTGAGGGACAGAAGGAAGGATGAAAAGCTGGTAATCGATATTGAAGTAATGAAAATAAAATTCCTCCCTCTATTTAATCTGGTGCGACATGTAGCCGTACTAGCAGAAGTACTGTAATGGCAGTAGTAGCAGTTACAATAATAATAGTACAGTAGAAGTAGTAACAGTTGTATTAACAGTAGTAGTAGTGTTAACACTAGTAGTTGTAGTAGTAACAATAGAAGTAGTAATAGTAGTAGTAGAAGTGTAGTAGTAGTAGTAGTAGTAGCAGTGCAGCAGTAGTAGTAGGAGGAGTAGTAGTAGTAGTAGTAGTAACACTAGTAGTTGTAGTAGTAACAATAGGAGTAGTAATAGTAGTAGAGGTGTAGTAGTAGTAGTAGTGTAGCAGTAGTAGTAGCAGTAGTAGTAGTAGAAGTAGTAGTAGTAGAATTAGTAGTAGTAGTAGTAGTTGTAGTAGTAGTAGGAGTAGTAGTAGTGTAGCAGTAGTAGGAGTAGTAGTAGTGTAACAGTAGTAGGAGTAGTAGTAGTAGCAGTAGTAGTAGTAATTTGTCTTTATATGGATTTTACAATGGCTGGATAGCCAATATTGTACCTTCAGAACAAATCCAAACTTTCAGACATCTACTATAATCTATAACCACCAGGTGATCTTACAAATAATAATCATTTGTTTTTCTTTACACATTTTCACCAAACTGATGTTGAGACCCACCTTAAGTTCAGCCAGATGCTGAGGTAGACTGTCTATGATGATGTCACCAACAGGCTGCCATCTTGATCTTGTTCCTTCAGCCTCGTGGAGTCGGGCACTCAGTTTATCCATGGCTTGATGTAAGGCTAGCATTTTCTGCAAATGTTAAGGATTAGCGTTTTTGATTTTAAAATCCCACATTTTAAATCTCTTCCATTTTTCAGCAATTACTAAATATCATATATGTCGGGGAGGGGCATGAACATAGAAGTGTCCGCTCACTGATCACATGAATATAGCACTATATCAATCTACACAATTTTGGGGAGGTTGGGTGTAGTTTTCCGGTGTCAAGTTTAACAATATGATAATTTCTGAAAGACTGGTGAAAAATTTGTCAGATTGACCAAAACCACACACAAGCTTTAATTACAAAAGCAGTTTGCTTTTCTGACATCAGCTTTTTTTTTTGGGGGGGGGGGGTCAAAATATAGTCAGCCATATTTTTCACAGTGCAATGAATTGTCAATTATATACAGTAAAATGATTCATTTGATGTCCCATAATGGTCTTGTTTCTAAGAAGAAAAGCAAGAATATTTGGACACACAATAGGAGAAGTGGTAATACCAATCATGATCCCGTCAAGAAGTTGGTGCTGTGAAATGTCAACTACTGGTATCATTTAATCAAAATTTTCAGTGCGGAACTGCTAAGCCTAATAACATTGTTGCCAACTTACCGTGGACATTTCATCTAATTTGTGTTGCCAGTTTTCAGATTTGATGTTAAGCCTGTTCCAGCTGGTTTGTACTATTTCAACTGCTGCAAGTTCAATGTGACCTGAAGACTACTAGTCATTAGATCACATTTTCCCAGTCACAAGAAATTCAGAAGGAATGGCTGTGATTATGTGAATTGCCTCACTTGTTGCTTTGACAAGAGGGGGCACCCTCAATCACATATTTTGGCATTAAAATGATTGGCTGGAAGAATTGGAAACCTTTACATCAGGCATACATGCTCCACATATGTACATCAATACATCACATTATGAATGTTAAAGTTGTATGATGATGGATTAAT
Organism: Eucidaris tribuloides; assembly: GCA_001188425.1. NCBI lineage: Eukaryota > Metazoa > Echinodermata > Echinoidea > Cidaroida > Cidaridae > Eucidaris > Eucidaris tribuloides. Next base: position 53,369 of record JZLH01S0102285.1, read on the forward strand.
TATCAACTCATTGAATTATGTTGGCCGAATGTGATAGCCTACCTAGTGTAGTAAATTCAGAGGAACATCCAAAGAGGGATATGACTTAGGTGAGGGCAATCTATCCCCCCTCCCTACCCCCCCCCCCCATATCAGCAAGACTTGGGAGACCCATTTTTGTTTCTGACGTAAGGATGCGAGCCTGGGAAAGCTGTAGTTGGGTTGTCACTTACACACTCAATCATTTTTGCAATAAGGGATCATTGGATAGATTTGACTGGAGTGTCCCACCTAAAATGTTGAGGGAAGTTTGGCAGCAGGTTTGTGTTCATATTACCAAAGTAAATCTTCATAAAGATTCCTTTAATTGTGAAAGTGCCTGAGTTATATTGATGGTGTGGAATATGAACAAGAACCTTACACCTGCTATTTGTTATGAGCACTTCACTATTACGATCAAGCATAACTTGTTGTCTGGAATGCTTTTAGAACATATTAGTTAACAAGTAACCTCCCTCGTCAATCAAAAAAGAAAATATTGACCATGAGAACACACAATTTTTTTAAGTATAATAAGATCTTATCAGTGACTATTTTCTTTACTCAGACGATTTCCAAGCAGCTGCCAAATTGTGACTATACTTGCGTTTGCAATCATCTATCACTCTAATTAATGTATTATTAAGCGAAACCAAACTAGAATCCTGATTGCAATCACGGCTTGGCCACCTCATGAAAACGGTCTAAGACCTACCTCGAAGGAAGTGCTGGGATTGAGGTCCAAAGTCCCTCAGGGCCTCGTTGAGTAACCTGGACCTCTCATCAATAGCCATCTGAAGTGACTTCCAACGTCGGATGATGTCTTCAAGACGTCCCTGGTTGACGGTGCTGAGACTGACCTGCTGGGCAGGGAAATGACCTGCCATCTGGGAGACCTTCTCTAGGTCATCGTGGATGGGGCTGTAGTACTCCTGGAAGCTCTGAGGGACAGAAGGAAGGATAGAGATGTAAAACTGGTAATCGATATTGAAGTAATGAAAATAAAATTCCTCCCTCTATTTAATCTGGTGCGACATGTAGCCGTACTAGTAGAAGTAATGGCAGTAGTAGCAGTTACAATAATAATAGTACAGTAGAAGTAGTAACAGTTGTATTAACAGTAGTAGTAGTGTTAACACTAGTAGTTGTAGTAGTAACAATAGAAGTAGTAATAGTAGTAGTAGAAGTGTAGTAGTAGTAGTAGAAGTGCAGCAGTAGTAGTAGAAGGAGTAGTAGTAGTAGTAGTAACACTAGTAGTTGTAGTAGTAACAATAGGAGTAGTAATAGTAGTAGAAGTGTAGTAGTAGTAGTAGTAGTGTAGCAGTAGTAGTAGCAGTAGTAGTAGTAGAAGTAGTAGTAGTAGTAGAATTAGTAGTAGTAGTTGTAGTAGTAGTAGTAGTAGTAGTAGTAGTAGTAGTAGTAGTAGTAGTGTAGCAGTAGTAGGAGTAGTAGTAGTGTAACAGTAGTAGGAGTAGTAGTAGTAGCAGTAGTAGTAGTAATTTGTCTTTATATGGATTTTACAATGGCTGGATAGCCAATATTGTACATTCAGAACAAATCCAAACTTTCAGACATCTACTATAATCTATAACCACCAGGTGATCTTACAAATAATAATCATTTGTTTTTCTTTACACATTTTCACCAAACTGATGTTGAGACCCACCTTAAGTTCAGCCAGATGCTGAGGTAGACTGTCTATGATGATGTCACCAACAGGCTGCCATCTTGACCTTGTTCCTTCAGCCTCGTGGAGTCGGGCACTCAGTTTATCCATGGCTTGATGTAAGGCTAGCATTTTCTGCAAATGTTAAGGATTAGCGTTTTTGTGTTTTAATGTTATAATATCTTCAAAATCCCACATTTTAACCCTATTTTAACTGGGCTATTTCAGACCAGGTTTTTACTGAGATCTCGGCCGCCGATCGCGCGATCGCCACGAAAAGGTGCTTGCGCATAG